>DVQK01000619.1:0-10477 GCA_018231685.1 Heliconius clysonymus
AATATTATATTTGTGTACAGGGTGATTGGTAATTAATTATTAATTTCTAACAATTATTACCCAGATGTTGGCCTTTTTAAAAATTAAATATCATATGTGCGCAATAAAATTGTTGAATAAAATTATTTTCATGCTTTTCCATCGACTATTTGTATTTTTGTATTCTCTGATGTATGCTCTATTTAATTATATAACTTGAAGCCATCAGAATACTCTAATTTTATTCACCAAGTCACAATTTTAGAAAGCGCTGAATTTTTTTTACAAACTGTAATTTAAATAAAAAATATTCTCTAAAATTTGTAAAAAAAAATTACAAAGCTTTTAAAATACCCTCATTTGGGATATTTCTATATCTATCGCTTGATACCAAATAGATGGTATTCTGATATGAATATTTTTTAAGATAATAATGTAACTAATTTACCCTCCAATTTAATAAAAATTACTTAAGACTATAAGTTATGCTATAAGGAAGCATATGTAATAATATCTAATATTCTTTTAGATTTTCTTATAATTTCGTTTTTCGATTCATTTATGCCTCTTGTTTTCCATTTTCTTTATTTGGGGACCTTTTATTTTCTATATTATAAGGTAATGTTTTGTGTTTAAGCCCATTTCGTTTATTTTCTTAGCTAATACTCAGTTGCAATGCAAAAATCACATGAAAAATTTACCAAACATTAAAACAATAGGCCTGTTATTTTGTAAGCAATGAAAGTTCTGGGTCATTTATAGTCGCTATTGTTTTACACGAGTGGACCTTGTCTTCTATAAATATTTTGCATAGCGACACTCAGAGCAATTTTTATGTGTAGCCTTATAAGGAATTTGGAAAATGCAATGCAACAAGACTCAATATCACACGTGGCAGAGTTGGCACAGGCAACCTAGGAGAACTTAGTATGATACTCCGTTGCCCACTTTCTGTCAAAATTTTAATATATTATGATAAATAGCTGAATTCTATTTCGAAATTTATCTATGAGAGCGGAGAAATCACAATAATTTAAATATATTATTTTGATTTCTCCGAACCATTACGGTTACAGCCAAATGGTATCCCACTGTTCCATGACGGTATATAATTAGTAAAGGAATAAAATAAAATACTTTTTTTTCATATAATTTAAATTTAATAGGTCACTAATTTGAATACATCTATAGGTACATTTTATTTTATTTACACAATAGATACAGCTTCAGAGGAAAAAAATAATTTATTTACTAACATCTATTCTCATTGTATAAATCTAATTTATTATTTACATACATTATACATATTGTAACTATATAAAATACATAATATACAAAAATTACACAAATAAAATTCTCATTTGTTTTTAACAGTTAGACATTAGACACACCTACATGTCTATGGTTGAGGTTCAGATGGTGTCAGATGGTTAGGTTAGCTTAGAAGTGAGGAAAATTCCAGAATATTTTTTAATAAGATAACCATTTCTCAAACTTTTAGTCAGCCACAGATCCTCGTGCGGCTCTTCTACGAACATATGCATACATTTTTTTTTCGCATATTTACATAATATGGATACTTTAATTCGCAAATCAGCTTGAATTATCTGCGTGAATTATACAAGAGAAGTCATGTTATGTTTTTTTTTGGACCACTTATTAAAACAAATGATGATTGCCTTAAATATACAGTTAGTGGTCTAATTAATTACATTGCAGATTTGAACACGAATTACCAATACCCAAGACCAATACGAATATCTAAATGTATGGTGCTATACAAGCTATATTTATTTAATTTTCGAAAACATTCATACTTACTTTAAAAAGGGGTTAAATTAAGTGTCGATTTATAAATTAAAATCATTATTTATAAAGTAAATATGTCAGACATCTAAAAATTACTTTATTCGATATATTTTGACGTAATGAAATGTTAATTGCAATTGGATTCATAGACACATAAGATATTGAACGACTATTTAACAATTGAAAAAAATATCAGTAAGTTACTATTTGTTTATTTTAGTTATTGGAGGCCAGTCGTGGCGCAGGGGCACAAAGTGTGACTGTTTGTGGGTTCGATCCCCCTCGAGGAAATGAAATATTTATTTACATTAATATTTTCATTTCTTCGCTCTGGTGTCGAGGCAGAGCGCGGCGTTGAGTTTCGCCACTCAACAAGCAATGCCTCTAGAACTTGGCGGAAACTGGGGAACGGAGTGTCTTAACACTAGGTTCCCTCTGCCTACTCTGCGGTGTGCGAGATACAGCGTGAAGCTGAAGTTATTATTTTTTTCACGCTGTATCACGCATACGCTACCCTGCTAGGGTAGGCAGAGAGAACCTAGTGTTAAGACACTCTCTTTTCTTGCCTCTGAACTTATCGAGGCATTGAGTGTTGAGTTCAAAGCAGCGCTTTCGCCTTGTTACCAGAGCGAAAAAAATAAAATATAAATAAGTAATAATTCGTATAAATCATATTTAATTTGGGAATCCACTCCATTTCCGTCGTTGTTTTACAGTTACACATTTGTGCCAATGTGCCACGACGGCTTCAAGTTACTATTTTGTTAAATCATTTGGACTGGGATCTGACAAGATACTTCAACAAACACATGATTTGGCATTTAAGTGGAGAACTAGCAATATATATGAAAAAGTAGTATAATCCATTTATTACAATATATACTCGTATATAAGGCGCATATGACAGTTACAGCGAAACTGTTAAAAATCTCAGTTCACAAAATAGGTTTTAAAATATTATACTATAGTTTATTTACATATATCATATTAACATAAGCAAGTCCAATGCATACCTATACAATATAAATTTTGTTTGTAACGTGAAAAAAATTTAGGAATATTCTATTATTAGGTACTACGTAAAGTTTTCAAATTTAGACATTCGTAACTTATGCACCGATAAATCTTAATTAATTTACATTGTATTTTCATTAAATATGATTTTAACATATTTAGTCTAGTCTAGTGATAAAATGCAGAATATTGTTGTAATATTTAAAGAAAAAAAAAACATTTCAAATCTTCACAATTATTGATGTACAAATTAAAAACTGAAGTCGCCAAGAACTAAATTGTTTTGTGCTGATGTACCTATTAATATTTATTTTTAATTTCAGAAACACAGAATATTAATAAAAATTTTATATTCTAAATATTCCTTCCAGTAAGCCTTTTAAAATTGATTTGCATAATAATATTTTTCAAAAAAGTCACCGCGTCTTTATATTTATATCAATAATCTTGCTCTCACTTGTCATAAAATAAAATATTTTACACTAGTATAGTATTCAGTTTTCTTAACAGTTCACGTTTTTGAAGACAAAACTATATGACACATTAATAGAAATGACTTAACTCAAGCAAACACGAGCTTACTCTAGAAAAAAGAGTCTAGAATGGCTACTTTTTTATATATTTATTGCAATTTTTTGAGTGTTACTGTTATTTTGAGTATGTAATAAAAAAACATGTATCATTTTATTGTACCATTGAATTTAACTACAATTAGACATAATAAGATCGATATTTATTAAAACTGCCATTTTTTGCTATTCTAAAGTATTAGGTATATAGATATAGAAAGTTTAAAATAACTGGTACTTTTGTTTCATCTATCTTTCGAATATCAACTACTACTATCATCGAAATACAATATGTACAATATATAACATTTAATTTTTTTTAATATTTTGATTGAGAACATTACCGAAAAATATTTATTGTTGTCAGTAGAAATAAAAAACATTTTAATAAGTATTTTAGATACGACCGAAATATATAGCTTATAATAGAAAATTTATATAAAATTTATTCAAAAAAATCTAATACGAATCCAACGTGCGTACCTACTTGTACTGTACTGTACTCTACTTGTGTGTGTACGTAATTTTAATGAATGACGTAAAAAAGGTAGAGATGATGATAGTATCTAGTGGTTAAATTACAAAAATACGCACAGAGCTGAAATTTGCTAGAAATGTTAGGACAACATTACAACCACGTGTCCCAAAAAAGTTATTCAACGTCGAAGGTCAAAGTTTTCGGTTTTTGAACGTTTCTAGTATATAATCAGTTTTTTTTATGGAAAAGACAAGACAACGAGCGTACTGGTCACCTAATGGTAAGTGATCACCGCCGCCCACGACCCCGTGCAACCCCAGAGGAGGTACTACAGGTGTAGTACCGGCTTATAAGTTGTAGATAGACGCGATTTTTGAGGGTACCCAAGTTGTATCGACCTTGACTTTGACTTTGACTCCCTGGAACACTCCTCATGATAAATGCGGTAGAGAACGCACAACGGGCAGATGTCTATACGCAAAGTCAAAGTGTCAAGCCTTTCACAGATCATTGGGTCCCCAACGATTCGAATGGTTCTACGTTGAATGCGATCAAATGGGTCAGATACTGAGGTGCATCAGCCCAGAGATGAAAACAGCACTCCATACGAGGCTGAACCTGGGCCCTATACAGGGCCAACCAGTGTTTCTATATAACTTTAATTTATTACGATAAAAAATATCCACAGTGATACATGGATTCAAAGCGTCCATGTGGGCTTTTGCACAATCTTCTGTTTTTCGAATAAATTAAACATTGTTGATATTTTTAGAAGGGGGAGGTAAATTTCTTCAAAAAATGGTTGATGTCGTATAACAGCATACTATCAATATACCAGATTTAAAAATAAAATATTGTTTGATAATAATTGAAAATAATTATGAATTACCATTTTCGAGAAAAAGCCAAAAAAAACATCTTTCGACTTAAAATTTTGGTATTTTATTTTTAACTTTGTGACCATTTGTAATTTCGTTTGAATGGATTTAATAAGACTTTTTCCAAAATATTTTAATTTAGGGCCAAAATGCAATACTATATTTACCGGAATGTTGCGAAGAACACACTACGCGCGTTTGCAGTCAGACGCTGTAAAACTGCATCTCCATGACCGAAATGTTTATCATAGGAAGGTGTCTACTGTACTAAAGTACTTGTTCTAATACGCCACTTCCTGATATCTTAAATGTTAGTCTGTTATGGTTTGTAGTCAGATGTTCTACCAAAATTCTGCTCTGTGTGAATTTTGCTAACTGAAATTGCTATCATGACCGTATTTATTAATTTCAGATAAGTAATGTTAAAACTATGTTAAATATAACATATTTTTTATTATTTGTATTTTTTTGCTACTTCTTGCTTTGAAAAACATACAGATAGCCTTCGATACGATCACTATGACTTAAACAAGTATCCAAGAACCAATTTTTTTCAGTATATTCAACAATTAACTTGAATCGGATGTATTTATTATCATAGCACCAAACAACAAATATGATTAATTGTCAAAATTAATCATCGAGATAGTTAAAAATATATAAAAAAACATTAAAGTAATAAAAATCAGTGTGCGACTAAGCTTTCTATATATAAACTACAAAAAATATTCTATTTTTCATATAAAATAAGAAATAACGTAAGAAATGAACAAAGATTTAATAAACGTACGGATGGCTCGTAAAAAATAATTGGACTGTAATAACAATCTCTGATACCGCTCTACAACACACCTCGTGTTATTGAAACTAAATTATACAATATATATCTATACTTATAATAAAATCGTAATGGATCGCCGTCTGTATATGGAGTGTGGTGGCATTTAAAAACGTAATAGAACAAAGCTAATGATTTTCAAAGCTTTTGTATGTTTGTCTGTGCTTTTGTTCACGCTAATCTCAGAATCGGCTTAATCGATTTAATTGCAGTTTTCATTATTGTAATCTGACAAGCTTCCCTTAATATTGTTTGTTTTTATGTTTCCGTACCTCTTAGGAAAGAAGGAACCTGATGGTGATTATAAAATTACTTTGTTGCCCGTCTGTCCGTCCGTCTGCCTGTCAAGTGCCTTTATCTAACGCCTCGAGATATAGAGTTGAAATTCCAACCATATATGCAGGTTCAGGTCACTTGATTTCTTGAAAAAAACGTCTACTTTTACTTAAAAAAAGATATGATCGTTTATATCACAAAAAACGAGAATTTCGACACTAAAAAGGAAATCAAAATTAATAGGGTAGGTACTTCCGGATGACCTAGGAGTATGAAATTTGACAACTGAGATCTAGTACTAGTTCAGAAACAAATATGAAAACTATACATTTGTAATTAAATATTAATAAATAATAAGTCTTAAAAGGGTGGCAAAATTTAGTTTTAAAGCCGGCTAGTTCAAGTGAGGTATCACATGAAAGGGTTTGGTATATTCAAATTCAATTCTTATTTATAAAAATACGCCCCTTCCCTCATCTTCAAAATTTGCGTGAGATCGTGATATTTAATTATGTAATTTTACAGGAAGATGTACGTTTAAAAATTTTGCACGGAACCCTCTATGGGCAAGGCCAATTCGCGCTTGTCAGTTTTTTTTAAGAAAATTAGAAAAATCGTTTTTTTAACAAAAAAGTTATACCATTTTAAAGAATGTTGCTCGGCAAAATTACTATAAATCACTGTTTTACTAAATCGGCTGACACTTTATTTTTCTTAGAAGTATAGATATTGTTTTTAAAATGACATTATTATAAGAAAACGAAAGAATGCAGATTAGTAATTTAATAATTATGTGGTTCAAATATGCGAAGCCGCAGGCGAGTCGCTAGTATAGAATATAATTGAGTAAATTTACACGATTTTTTAATATATCATAGTATAAAATTATTTAAAACAGCGTGCCCTCAGGCCAATTAGTCTAATATATTTAATATTTATGTACAGTATTTCGAAAAACCATATAGTAATTTATAAAGATATTATAAGATGACGAAAATATAAAAAAAATTGCGAAATTTTAATTAAGACGAAACTTTTTGCTAACAATAACAAAATAGTTATTTTCGGACTAATAAGCAGCCTGATAATTTATAATTACATGTATTTACAAAAAAATATAATAATTGATATAAATTGTACATTTTTTCTAAACATTTGTCTCATTAAGTCTAGATAAATAAAATGTGAAATGTTTAATAATAAAAAAAATAAACAATAATAACATAAAAGAAACATTACAACAAATTGTGAGTATTCGTATCATTAAATAACGGATTCGTATTTAAAATTATTAATATACACGAGAATAAAATAATTATTTATTAAACTTTATTTTCCATTTATTTATTCGCAATAAGTTACAGTCAATCAAAATAGAATATATCTCTAGATTGAGATCCAAATAGCCATATGTCATGGTATTTGTATAAAATAGAATATGAGAGGACTGGAATTGTAAAATAACCAAATACTCCATCGATTCTATAGACTTATAATATATTATATAAAACAACATTGCAATCTCATTAAACAAACAGTAAACCTTATCGATTACGATACAGCACCTTACAAAAATAGAATTTACATTACAATATGTTATATACGAACTTTTGTTGTACTTTTAATTTTATTATTTTGAATGAACTTTCATTTTTTTTTTCATTTATGCTTTGAATTTAGCTTAAATATAAGGTTCCTATAAAGCAAACACAATTCAGTTATTGTGTTGTTATTCTATATATATTTTTTACGATAATTGAAAAATTTACGGGAATTGTATATATGATAAATTATCTTTTTTTATTACTGACGAACAAATTCAAAAAGAATCTTACAAAAGAACCTAAATTCAAAGCATTTGGTACGATAAGAAAAATAAATCCTTGAGTGATAAAGTAAATCATAATAAGAATGATTTAAATACAAGAACATTACATATGAAAAGGGCCTGAAGTACTAATATAGCCACATACCTAGTGATCAAATAGTGGCAATGAAGAGCCAAATAGATTTATAAAAATTGCATTTTCGTGAAAAATGCAGAATAAACATAAATTATATTACTTAGGAGTTCAAAAAACGCGCGACTTTTTTACAATTGAAAAAAAACATCTAATCTGAATAATTTGCCTTTGTATAACATAGATATTTCTGACAGGTACCGAGTACATACAGTTCATATATTTTACCTTTATAGTGTTGCACTGTACAAAATCTTAATATGAAAAAATTCACGAATATACACATATACATAATATACTAAAAAAAATGACGAAATATACAATTCATTGATATGTAACATTATTTACAATACAATAAAACAAAAATCAAATAAATAATATTTATCTCTAAACAAGCGTACTATAAATATGAGACGCTATATAAATATAACACTTTCTATTTCATATTAAAAAAAATACATAAGTATATATGAAAATTGTATTCCACCATTTAACCGATCACAAGTTGAAATATAATATACATACGTTCTATTCAAGTATCGACATTCACAGCCCACCGACGCTTCGATAAACAACAGTATAGCAGATTAAAAGATGATTTGTCTGTACAGTTGTGCGTTTTTGCGTTGAAAATCAACAAAATAATAAGCAATATCACGAAAAGTCATAAAAGCGAAGTGAAATGTTTTTATAAGCAGTATTGGCTGTGAATTTTAAAATATTATTAAAACAATACCAGTTCTAAACATTTTCAAAACAAAAAAAAAAGGCAACATGGAAAGTGGAACATCCCAGTTTTCTATTTCCTTCACTGTGTACGGATTCGCATTGTTTTCTACACGGCACATCGACTTATCCTTTTTTGTTGGTGAACGCTTTCAGAAAGCTCATTCAATTAAGCGTGTTACGTTAAACATTTACATACGTAACACTACTGTGTTACTTAGTGCGGATTATTTTTTTGTTTTTTTCCGATAGTTGAAACAATATTGAAAAATTTAATGGAATTTTACGTTTCAGTATATTGTTCAATAAATTCTAACTAATTTGAACGAAAAGATCTGATAAAACGTTAAAATTGATAATAATTGTTTTCCATGACGGAAAAACGCACAATTGCGTTCCAGATAGTTTCGAAAGTAGAATAGAATAGTCTTTATATCGTATGAATTAATAAATAACACAGGAACACAATGGAAAACGAATGAGGAAATTTAATTGAACGTGGTCCATCCCTTAGGAACGCCGGAGGTTTCCGGGGCGCTAGAGCTAGCTGTGAAATCGGAGAGACCGAATTGGCTAAAATCTAGGCCGTACTCGTGCAACAACGCGCTTTCCGTGGATGTCTTAATCTGGTCCTTATCTTTCTTATCGCGACATTTCAAAGGATCGAAAGCTTCGAGGTCGGTCGGCGAATCGTCCAGCTGAATGAGATCGGAATCGGAAGACTGAAAAAAAGGATATTTATTTTATTATCGTACTTTTTTTTACTTCTTCCTAATAATGCAACTTTCTCATAGTAACCGTGTCGGCGCGCCGTTTATACTCTTACTTCTCAAATTAAATGCAACGGTTTTTTTACATGTTTAGTAAATAGTATAAAACCATAGTATTACTATACTAATAGAAGAACAAACGTTGAAGCTATAAATGATTTAAAACTTACCACAACTTATAAAACAGCAGAAGGCGTTTAAGGAAAAAAAGAAAATCTCAAAAGTAAAGACTCTCTCCATTTCTTATTTCTCGAGTAAAATATGTCAACAGTGTCTGAAAAAAAACGGTTAAGTGCGAAATATTTTCGCACTATTAGTGTTCCGTATAACCATGGTGCATTTAGCAAATTTACTTGAATGTCTGGAACCATAAGTTAAAATATGTAGGTATTATAATTACTTTTATGGTTTACTTTTTACTACAAATTATTCAAATAATACGTTAATTTTAATTAATATTGCGCCATTTTAACCACTTTGTACCTAATTAAGCTCGTTTTATATGAAGCAGTTAGGCCTCTGTTAGGAAATGTCAAAAAGCACATTCTTATCTTAACCTATAACTTTCCTTAATATGAAAGCTTTCTTCAATGTTCAAATGTATTTTTGTATGCCCCGATTCTCTCTAACAACATTTTTAAACATTATTCACCACAAACAAATTTAAAATAAAAAAAAAACATGTATTATCAGTTGTATTTAAAAAAATATTAATGTAAGAAAAATTAGAAGATTAAATGAGATTCACAAACTATCACAGTGTTGAAAATATAGGTGAATTTAATGAACAAACATAACATGGACAAAAACAAAGTCACAAAATCATGAACAAATTTGGGGAAATTCTAGTTAATTAATCGGGCCTAAAAAATATTCTGTCTCGAATTAGGATCGTAAATTTTAAAAAAAAATTTGCGAGTTTTAATAAAACGTAACTTTTTTATTTAATGTAGGTATAAGTATTTTTATACATTTTGAATGTTATTAAATGAAAAAAAAAAAAATAATGCGATACATTCGACGGTACTTGTTGAGAAATGTTGCAAAATTAGGAATTTTGTTTCAATTTGTGGATAAAAGAAAAAAAAAAGATTAATATGTTATTTTCATATTAAAGTTTTATTGAAATATAAATGAAATACAAAAAAAAATTTAACATTATTAATTATTAATAATAAT
>DVQK01000620.1:0-10466 GCA_018231685.1 Heliconius clysonymus
ACCAGAGCTAAGAAATGGAAATATAAATTTAAGTAAATATTTCATCTCCTCGAGTGGAGATCAAACCCACAAGTGGAAATATAATTTTAAATAAATATATCACTTCCTCGAGTGGGGATCGAACCGAACCAGTCGCGCTTACGGAAGCGCGTCGTCGTCGTGGCTGAATGTTCACACAGTGGCCCAACGCCACGTCTGGCCTCAGATATGTTTATTGAAATAAATCACGTTCGCCACGAACAATGCCATTCGTTCACTAGTATCCGTTTTTTTATTAAGCCTAAGGACGGTTCAGACCAATGTTCCGGGATTTATTACTGTTTGCGGAGCGACGAATCTGTTTCTCTCGCTCCAAAGTAGTCCGTACGGAGGAACGTGAAATATGAACTAGAAATGGATAGATTGGTGTTTTATGTCCTTCATTATTCTAAAAAAATCAAATGCTGCTGCTTATTTCTCTAGTCAGAATTTATATAGTAAAATAATAGTGTTCTCTTTCATATTATGCACATTTTAAAATAACCCCTTTTATTTATATCACCTCTAAAATAAAGTTATGACATATAAGAGTAATGAAAACGTCGTAATATGGGTATTGCCAAGAGCGTGTAAGTATTATACGTCAAGACGAGTTATGAATTCAGGAGCTGCACGAGGAATAGTTGAGAGAATCTGGGACTTGTTCGTTTAGATTGTGCGGCCGAAATGTGAATTTGACAAAAGAAAACCGATTGTTATTTCTGGTCTACAAAAGTTAATAGAAAACATGCTTGTTTTTGGTAAAATTTGAAATGGTTGAAAGATTGAAAACATTTTAGGGAAGTTTTTATAGTTTGGCTGCCTAGTTAGAGTTAGTTTAGTTACAAGATGTATTTTGGCTATTAAAATTATATTCTTGGCATTTTACCTTTATAAGATTTTTTTTTTTTAATGAAGTCGGGGGTATTATACTCAATCCATTTTTAATATTGAAATGTAAATATCTAAAATTCAGCGCTTGAATATTACCAAATTAAGTACTTTAGCTGAGCTGAATAATTTATTATATTGACTTATACAGAGATATAAGACACAATTTTATGGCGGCTCCAGCAAACGCCCTATCGTTAATATTACACCGAGAAGCGTACTAATGTATTCAAAAAAAGTTATTTTATGAACTGCCTATAAAAACACAATGGCCACGTCTAATGCCCAAATTTCACCTTTTTCAATATAAAAGCGTATAAAGTATTGTGGACTCAATGCCCAGCTTTGAGCCGGTTTAATTTTGTGGGGCCATTTTTTAGACCATTACCCCAGCCATCATTCTGCGATTGGACTTTTAAATGGACGAATAAGCACACTGGCTTGTTCAACTCATTGTTGGTAACAACTCTTTTTAACAAGTAATGCGATTGCTATAAATATTTATGTAAATTTAATATTAATTTACCTTCTATTGCTATTATTATTGATTAAAAAATATTAAAGAAACAGTACAACGAAGATATAAGTTAAGTTTAATATTACCTCGATAGAATAACTTCTAATTAACTCTTTCAAACATCGTTCGTAAAGAGGGAGAATTTTGATTAGCAAACAAGTAAAGTAAAATATATAAGTTTAGAAAGTTTTAATTTCTATAAATGAAACGGAAATTATAAAGTTGTTGTAAAAATTTTATTTGCAAACAAAATATTCATAAAAAATACATTTCTATTATTGTATAAAAATATTTAAATGATGATCGTCTCATCTAGACATAAAATTTATTAGTACAAATTTCACCGTCGGCGCTACAACACCGAATCTCAGATTACTAATGAGGGTGCTAAAGGAAACGAGTTCACATTACCTACCTCACATTCGATAGAGTAATGGAGCGTTGGTTTACGCTCAATATACGCCAAATAAGACTTTATCATTTCACCCATATTCTACATCCGAGAAGGAAATATGCCACTTGACACTGTGCCAAGAATAAATCAGATTTTCCCGCAGCAACCTTACGTTTTTTGATACTTCTTACGTACAATGTGAACCCCTTTTGTTGGTCATATTAAAATTTAAATTGGTTATACCATTATTTATTACATTTTTAATAAAGGTAGGATAAGCTGAAGTTACTATTCACTGGGCATCGTTCTTGTTTAGATAAATTTGTTATAACTAATTTAACTAACGCTGCTTTACAGTTCATAACGTGTTGTTTTGCAATCCTTGTTTATATTATACTTATCACCTTTTGATTTTAATTATAAAGAAATGATATAATTAGTAATGGTAATTTAGTAGATAAGCTAAGATATAATTCAGTCAAATACGTATATTCCGAAATATGTACGATGCTCATATTTAATAATAATATTACAGAAACTTCAAATGCAACCTAATATTACAAAATCCGGAATTCATACATGAAAAATATTTCTAAACTAGAAAAATGTGGAAAATGTTTTATAGGTACATTAAAATCTTTATTATATTTGTCACTAGTTTCAGAACAGTTATCCAACTAGTTGTGGGAATAGAGCTTCTGGTGTGAATACTATTACTATACAAGGTACATAGAGTATTTGCATATTGTTCCGCTTGTTTTTGAGAATTTACATTCCACTCAATACAAATAATGTTTAACGGTTTTACTTAATGTCAACATGGCATTGTTCATGATTTATAGAAAGTTTTTGTTAAACACTTATTCGAGGCTGTCGTGGCGCAGGGGCATAAGTGTGTGACTGTAAAGCGACCTTTGTAGATTCGATTGCCACTCGGGGGAATGATTTATTATTATATAAAATATTAATATTTTCATTTCTTCGCTCTGATACCAAGGCAACAAGCCCGGCGTTGAATTCTGCTACTCAACCTGCAATGCCCCGAAAAATTCGGCGAAAAGTGGGGAACGGAGTGTCTTAACACTAAGTTCCTTTTGGCTACCCTGCTATATGCGGGATTCAGAGTGAAGCTGACTTACATATATCGTCCGCATATTTTGTAGATTTGTAAAAATACCTTTTATGCAACGATAATTCATCTTTTTTTCTATTATTATTTCACTGCAAGTTAAAATAATAAACACTGCACGAAATAGTATTTTTTTTACAATATGTAGCCTTAACGCCCATTCCTTTTACCATATCGGTAATCCTCATTAAATATACAGTACATTTTATGAATATGTTTACACCTAGTCACTATACACCATATAAGCAGAGCTGCATTCACAATTCCATGCCAAATCCTAACGACTTATTAGGCGTCCTGTACTTCAGACGAAATAAAAAACGAAAACTATTCGCCCACAAAATATATATTTTATAAATATTCGTTTCTTGTAAGAAGTACAATATTTGAAAATAATTTACTCTCAACGCGTCTTATTAGCAGATGTACTTTTTTTGTTTTTTACCGCTACTCTGTGCATAGATCGGCTACGGGTAATCCCCACTCATCCCTCGTCCAAGGTACGGGGCTTCCAGTTGTTTGTTTTTTTTATTTTCAGCATGGACACGAGATGAAAACTTCTTTCATAGACTAATCCCACGGTGGCCTCGGAAAATCACGATTTACTTTGTTGTACGGTTCGAGTTCGCCCTCCGCAATATTTTCAGAGCAATTTTAACAGTTCTATGGCCGGATTTATCCCTGCGTTTGTTATCATTAGTTTGTTAACTTTGCTCTCGACGCAGCCGCATCGCGGAATGTATACTATAATTGATAACGGTTGTTCTCTGCACCACTCGAAATTCGTTTCTGATACTGAGCTCAGACTGGCCAATTTGTAAATATGCCGAACTAATAAAACTCGCTTCCGCTCGAGTTTGTAAAGAGATACAGTCCCAAGGTGGAATTACTTTCGGACTTTTATTGAGAAAGTGAGGGAATCCCGACATGCCATAACAAAGTTTGAACTGACCGGCATCCTGCTGTCTAACTTTTGCCAGTTCCTGTTATTGATATTGGAGGGCTCCCTATAAAGCTCCAGATGCCGCGACGGTCCCAATACACGATCTAATACCAACAATAAATAACGCACAAAATTGTCTCCACTTACGCACCCTCCTCCATATATCATTTCTAGTCTATATCTTCTCATTGTCTTTCCTTTTACGTAACTTTTCACCCCAAATGTGATACGGTCTAACAAATAGGGCGAAGTCTGTTTATTTTTATGTAGCAGTATATTTAGCAAAAAATTGCACGATGGTTGCTTTTACGTATATGAGGTAATACGAAAGCCTCACATAACACGATAACCGTGTCATGACTTTTTTCACACACAGCACACAAACTCTACGTAAGCTTTTACGGAGCACTAACCTGGCCACGCCACATTTGGGCTGACTTGGTTACTATTTGCGTAGAACATGCGATGTTGCCATTTTAGTATAATAATATTTATACTGTATCAATGTTACCATAATATAACGTTGAATTATTAACTTAATTCCTCTGTATTATAACAAAATAAACCTATGAATTATGACAGCTTTAACTATATAGCACACGCAGTACCTTTTTATTTCGTTCTAACCACTTTCACATTGGAAACCGGCTAACATTAGCGTAATCGTTCCTTTATGTAAATCACCAAATAAGATGCAGATATTGTCATGTTTTTGCTAACCGTACTTTTATTTCTCATTTGGAGTCACTCCCTCCCGGCGCGCTGCCGCGTGCACGTGCCGATTTGATTTATGACTCACTGAATAAATAACTTGGTAGACTTTACAGATTTTTTTTTTTCACGATATTAAATGGTGTACATTTTTATCAACTCATCAACAACACAGTCACGCGCGTTGCGGTAGAGCGAAAATCCCATTGGAATTTATGTACACAGCGCCAGCGAAAATTGTGAAACTGAGAAATAAATTATGCCTTTATGGAAATTATCTGATTGCTGCAATCGTATTTTCTTGTAGTGAGTGGCCGTTGTTTTTTTTTTGGCTTTCCTGCGTTGATTTTTTTGGTCGAGAGGTTTTGTTTTTTTTATATATTTGGTGCATTTATACTATGAACATATTATTTTTGTCACAATAGAACATAACAAAGTACCTTAACATTTTTGCTAACCTTTTTAGCTCTGCATTTTAACACGCCTAATGCTATATGATAGATACTCGAACACAAACTATTAATTGAAAATGGTAAATTTATACGTATAACCCACAAAGAAATGAAACATTAGGATATACGTATAGGACATCTTAAATATTGTATCATTTGGAGGAGTAATATATATTTTTTAATTTGTTAATTTAACAAAATGAACGCAAAGAACAGATAATTAAATAATACGAAAGACACAGACACTATAGAGTGGTCATTCCGCATTATTTAATTCAATAACATAAGTTGGCAAAATATTTGAACATCGTTTTGCCCTCCAAATCTGATGCGTAATCGTTAAAATGTTTCGGACGGGCATTGTTAATTGATATCAGATGAAATGTCTAATAATTTTACCGGATATTATATCGGTTGGACGCTCGTTAAGCGATTTCGAATAATTAATTAATATTGCTAGAATCGCTCGGTTTGCGCACCGAAATATTAATTGGGGACAATTTTTATGGTGATAAAATTGAAAATATTATTTTAATGTAAAATGAAGTCTTGGTGATGTCAAGTAAGTATACCAGTTAAATTTAAAGTTTACCAGTTGTTAGATTTTGTTGATATAATTTAAACAATTGCATTTTTTTCTATTTAAATTATTTTATAAGTAAAATGATAATATGTAAATAGCAAAACATAAAATTTATTAAAATCACCGAGTTCCTTAGACAGTTCCCATCGTATGCATTTCTCACGTAAATAATTCATAACTTGGCCAGCAAACTCGATATCTAAGTTTACCGAAGCGTCTCTAAATAATATTTATTTACCTGGCGTTGCCCGACTTCTTTGAAATGTTCAGTTTACTTTTAAGGAATATTGCTTTTGACTCGACTTTACGATTGAAATATAAGTATATGAAATACTCGTATACTACGCCAATACGTAAGCATGGTTTCTTTTAAATTTCTGGGTCACATTTTACAAAGATATTTATTATATTGAAATGATTTTATATTCTATTGAATTATATTGAAAAGACTCGAATGATCAAATGGAAATAACTAAGAGTAACTGACAGCTTTGTTTAAATTACCGCGGGTTTTATCAAAAATTGAAACGATTAATCCTATGTAATATAAGCCTTCCTCAATAATTGATTAAACAACACAAAAATCATGTTTCAAATTAATAGTTCCCGAGATTAGCGCATTAAACGAAACAAACCAAAAAAAACTTGAGCTTTATAATATTTATATAAAAATATATATTCTATACATTCAAGATTCTCATATGAATAATTCTTATTTGACGAATGACAAAGCATTTAAATTGTAATTTTCATTTAAACCTATAAGGGATGCTGTGAGAGGTTGAAATTCTTGGAAATACGATGGATAGCAGTTCTCAAACTATTCGCCTCTATACTACACTGTATTAAGATGTTTTATTATGAATCTGAATTTGAATGTTCCAGATCCATTTATCACTAAACTATAAGAAACAGTTGGTACATAAGTCTTATCCATTTAAGCCGTGGATATTACAAGATGAATTTGAATTATAACATACATGTAAAACTAATACATCCTAGTGTATATAGTAGTTCTTGAGCCGTAATAGTCGTTTATATAACTTGCTAGAAACTAAAAATCTATATAAATATGTTCATATTAATTAATTTAATGCACGAAATTAGTTGAAATTTAATGAACGGATAATATTTTTACATTACAGACTGTAATTAGATTTTGTTGAATCTTAGATTATTATTCACAATATACCAATATTCAATGCTACGATATCGAAGGCTCAATAAAATTTTATATAAATATCTAAACATACCTATAATCAATATTATGCAATGTTAAATATTACTTGTATTTAAGAAAAATATTGAGGCCAGTCGTGGCACAGAGGCACAAGTGTGTAACTGCAAACACGGTTGTGGGTACGATCCCCACTCGACAAAATAATAAACTTATTCAAATTTATATTTTTATTTCCACTCTTCATGATACGATGGAAAATGGGAAGTGTCTTAACACTAGGTTCCCTCTGCCTACCCTGCTGTGTTCGGGACACAGCGTGGAGTGGATGTAATTGTTACTATTAATTATTAATTTAATTAGTTTTTTACAAACATTATTTCAATACACAATATATAACGGTGTTGTACAACTATAGGTATATTCTGTCCTACTATAATATGTTAGTTATACTACTGCTCATACAAACAAATTCACGTTACATTGTAGAGGATCTACGGGCAAATACTTCAGTGCATTGTTCCGCGAGATGCGGGTCGTCGTAATAGGTTACCGCTCCTGTGCGAACAAAAAATATCACTTTGTTAATAGTGTTTGTAACTAACGTTAACGTGGTTTTAATAAATTTTTAAAAATTTTGTTCTTTGATATTTTTTTTCGCATTAATTACCCATGTTGTTACCATGTTTTTTTAAAAAAATAGGACGTTTTTAATTTTTTTATTATAATTAATAAAATATAATAAATAAGCCTCCAAACTTTGGCGGAAAGCGGGAATGGTGTGTTTGGGTTCCCTCTGCCTACCCTGCTGTGTGCGGGAAAAAAATGTGACGTGAAGTATATAAATGAGTAGATACGAGTTATATATTGTAAATCTCTTAATTTAACTCAATACATACATACGCATTCATTTTTAAATACTATATACGTGTACCGTAGATTGCCACTATAGTAAATTAATTATTCATTTTTACACTTTTACACATTAACAAGCATGTGAAGCTTTTTTATTAAATAATTTTCTTTCACAAATAGCAGTTGTTTTTAAATAAAATTCGTTCTGCTTCCTCACGTCTTGAGGTGATTTAAAAATGTTTAGACATACGTTTCGCCACTTTAGCTCAATTTGTTCCAATTTCTCCCTATTTCCCGCTATTCTCCCCGGTGCGGTGGCTGTCACAATGTCAACTTACCCTTATCTATATATGTCATAATAGAAAACACGATTCTTACATCCACAATATATTTTGTTTATCGTATTTCAAATACTAACAGTACAAATTGTCGATAGTTTGCGATTTATATTTGAAATATAATATTTGACATCGCGTTTTGTGTTCAAATATAACTATTGCTGTAATCTCTTCACATTCGAGAAAAAAGTATTAAACATTTAGCAATAAATATGACGATGATACGCTTCTATCGTCCAATTGCTCGGAATGGGTGAATGGGTTTTTTCATCATTCGTTCCACCTCTTAGGCATCCATAAGTGAAAATGAAACGACAGGAGTCATTATAATGTTATTGCAATTTATTAAACCCTTTTTTTTAGAATATTGATGAAAATTGTTCTTGTCAAAACCGTTTATTCTGCTACACATAATCCCTTTAATTAAATTAAAGGCATACGCTTGATATATTTTAGCATATATTTTACCCGATAAAACGAATTCTATAATCACATCATCGTTGAATTTTGCATTTGTGGTTGAAATATAAAAAATGCAGTAAAAAATGTAAAGTTAAAATAAATATATGAAAAAAAATTGGTTATTCTACTCCCGTTCACATATTATTTTTACATATGCCTACTCTTATAGAACATTAGTGGCATAGCCCGTCACGTTCATTTGGCTTTAAAAATTGATAATTTCAAAGTATATTTTTTAATATTTGTTAAAGTAAGTTAATTTATGTGAATCCATAATTCTTTTTTTTTTACATCTTATATATGTTTGTATAACTTAGGCTTAGTCAACATTTTACGATAATGTGCGCTTTTGGAAGATACCGACTGTTTACTTGTACTAAGTAGAACATATACCTTTGAAATTCATTCAATTATTCTATATAAGTAAATATTATTCAGTACAATGGACGATTTCACTAAATAATATTATTATGTTAGACAAAGCAAGAGCTGCGTTTAGTTACATCACTTTACATGTTATGGAAAGGAGTGTCTTAACACTGGGTTACCTATGAAAAAGAAAAATATTATTAGCAGTTATTTATTTAACGTTTTTCCAAACAAATATGCATTAAGAATTCCGCCTGCAATATTTTTCAACTTGAATCTGAGACCGATGTGTACTCTTTGCGTTCTTTCATTTCTCATTTTGTTGTGTAAACAATTAACGAGAACATTGTCTACGTAAATGTTTGCACACTTTTGTTTCGTGAGAGTTCTCGGCGAGCTTTATGAATTTTTAAAGTTGTGGGCTCCTAAAAGTTTTTTTTTTGCATCTTTTATCAAGAATAGATTGAATAAATTTAATATGCACTTAGCTCTTAATGTAGAAACTTAGTTTCCCAGTATAAATAATTAACAACTTTATATTTCTCTATAATAAGAAATCTATATTTATTTTCGTTGTGAAGAGTTGGCACAAAAACCTCTTAGACGTGACTCGATAAACTGACGCTATATCGGTCCCGAACCGCGGCAAAGGCGCAATTTCCACGGTTTCCACGGTTTTATAATACAAAATCACTAGCGGCAAGCGCGTTAAATTTATATTGGATTATCCAATTAATTCGGCGTAATCGCCGGACAAACTAATTAATATACCACTCCATACACGGATTGAAATTTAATAGCCGCCACTGATCTGAAGGACGTTTATCCCTTCAAAATTCGTAATGAGCTTGACACGCTCATACATATCGCCCATTGTGGCTTTGGGGACGGAAATATGATTTGGGGAATTAATTATTAAATTATATTGTTATTTTATTTTATTGTTATTTTTCACAGGTATTAACTATAAAATAAGTTAATTTGAAATTAAATATATGATGTTATTAATGATTTCACATAAAAAAATAGCAAAAAAAGTATTTAGTATTTTTTTTTTATTAGTTAAAATTTAACAGCTGCTTAACAAGTCGCCAAGGTAGGTCGCGTGTTTAGATACCACTCGTTTAAATATTTAAAATTTTTTACAAAAAAACAAATGATCCTTTTTACATTTTTTCTGTAATAAATATGTATAATATACAATATGTTATACATATTTATTACAGAAAATACGTACATACGTACCACTTATATACAATTTTTTCACCGTCCCAATCATAATGTTATTTAATTAAATTATAGAACACGACACTTATCCCGTATTTCACGTGATGGATTCATTTTAAACTCGTTAGTATTAAATAAAAATGTGAAATATAATATTTGAATTTAATTTACGTCAGACGTGACCTACGTAATGGACTCTTGAACAAATTTACACGCGGCTTGTTTACAAACATCATATGAGCTCCCTTCTCTGGGATCCCGGAGCCCCTATTAGAGCTATTAGCGTAATTACAGACCCCTAAATATCTGTAGTTCAGTATGCCACTGGAACCTGATGTTGAAAGTTACTATATTTTTTTTATTTAGGTTACTACAAGTATTTTGATATTTTTTTTAAAAA
>DVQK01000621.1:0-10464 GCA_018231685.1 Heliconius clysonymus
CCCGCCGGCCGCCATCTTTGTTACGGCAGCGAGCGAGCGTCCCACTCCTAGCGCCATCCAGTGGCCTTACTATGAAGTGCAGAACTGTCACTAGAGGTCACACTTAACTAATAGTATTATTCATAACGAATCACTTTTAGTCAACATACTTACTATTTAATAATATTGTTATCTTTATTTACTACAAATCCCAATAGTAGAGTAAAATAAATGTCAAAAATATTCGCAACAAGACTATGATCATAATATAAATATCCTTTTAACGTTTCTATCAATTAATTAAGTTATAGGAAGTAGCTAGATTCTAGAAAGGACTGGTACTAATATAAATATAGTGAACTAAGAGACTTCAGACTAAAATCAACTATCATTTATGCATAATATTATGATTACTTATTCGTTTACTACATGTAAATGTAGTTTAAATAATAAAAAAAACTTGTTAGCAAGGGATATATGTGTTATATGAGTTAGATATATAAAATGAAAGAGTAAAATAGTGTACAGTAATAATTTATTTCATCAACAAACTGTCATAATATATGTAGGTGTTTAAGATCAATGCATATAGTTCAATAAAATTAAATAAAATCCATGTAAAAAAAATACAATACATTAAAAATATAAAGCAAGACCACACGGTAGCGATACTCTTACTCAAGATGTAATACAATCTTTTTCATCCGATTCCTTATCCAATAATTAATCAAGCCTCTTTGCTATAACATGTTTTCAAATTTACAAGTCGTCTTTACTCGGAATATATTTTTGTATGCAATATTATAAGATAAAATATAATAAATAATTATTAGATATGTCTTAACGAGTCACAATAGACTTCATACATTGTAAATAGCCAAATAAAAAAACTAATTAACGAAATCAAATATAAATAAATAATTCTATATATAGAAAATACATTATGTAAGTATATTATAAATTTCAACAAGAAAACTCTTACATTACGAATAAACAATTATACATAACAATAAAATAGTTCAAGAACAATAATTCACAGTATTTTAATAATAAGTAATTGCTTTACTTAACTGTATCATCATTTTACAATTTGCAATACATTGTAAAATTATGAACAATAGAATTGTAACAATATCATTTATGCCTACTTTTTAATTTGTTACAATCTTGATTTTATCTTAAAGTTATAAATTGTTCTATACCAATTTTAATAAGATTGTCTTACCCTAAAATCTAGCACAAAAAATATTTAAAAAGTTAATATTTTTACGTTGTATTAATATTTTAAAAAACACTATTGTTTTCGACTGGGTAGTTTAAAGATATGCAATATTTTTTAACCTTTCTCTTTTTATATTGTTTTTTCATATTGGTACAACATTCAGGTGGTCAATAATTTTGTGTGAAGATGTGCATGTTTATTTCTTAGATTACATAATCTTGTTTTTGTATTTGGTATATGAATGTAATAATCCCTTTTTATATTATTACTCAACAGTCAAAACAAATTTTCAATTACATATAAATTAAGTATAGAGTTACTAAAAAAATGCTAATGGACTATCAAAATCGAAGAATTATATGCACAACAATTTTTATAATCAGCGATTTGGTTAATTAAAAAGGAAAATAGCTTAAAATATAACTACATTAGTTTACTTATTTAATGAAGATAGGTATATAATCTAGAAATTCCTTCCGGAACACAAGTTAGAAAAATATTGACATCACTCTCAATATTTTTACATAATACAACACTATAAACAATATATTATATTTGTTCTATAACATTTCTTAATTACATGTGAACAGGTAATTGTTATGTGCGTGTTGATTACTAATTTGTGAATATTTTTGTTGACTTTTTTGGTTTTGAGAATTTTACTAAATAAATTATTTTCTATTAGGTACTTATATATATATATATTTTAAATAATGATAGATTTGTGTTGAAATATTGATGATCGTGGGCGCATATTTGCCAGAGGCTGCCCTCCAGTACTCTTTTGGGAAGTGATCATTATATCTAAATAGAGCTACGTTTTTAGTTAGTTTAAAAAATCTTTACATGATTTATTTTACCGTGCAGCGTAACACTAAAATAATGTCAACCAGAAGATTCTTGCAGCTTGGTTTCACTTTTTCAACTTAATCTAAAACATATGCAATAATAAAATTCCAAAATTTTTCGGCTTTTAATAGATCTTTTCCATGTTTTTACAAAAAAAAATCTGGAGTGGTCACCAGATTATTCTGGAGTGCACGCGGTTCCCTCCTTATACGTCCAGGATGATAGTAGATTTTTAAAGAACGTAGAATAAAATATTACCATATTTTAATCTATTAACGTTTAAAGTGACAGTGTCACATTTACTTTACAATAAATTAAAGAACTTTTCTTACAACTTACCTTGTAGATACAATGTGTACGCGAATGAAAAACTTACGATTAATGACATATTTATACAACATAATAAATAAAAACATTCGTAAATAATAAATATCTTGTGGTATAATTAAAATTATTCAGAGAAAGAATATATTACCATTTATGTAAGTACCTGGTAATATTTTTATAGCAAGCCAGAGTATAATATTGTGTTCATTGATGTATGATAAATAAACTTTTTCAAGTAAATAATTATGAGCGTTAGATATATGGGTTAATATATAACCCTTATATTATAGAAAATACAGAAAATGTGAAGTGTATTTTTTTTTTTCAATTACCTAAATATAGCTAGGGGTGTCGGGGATAGTGCAGCCAAACCTTAAAAGGTTTTTGCAAGTCAATATTTTTGCCCGCATTGTGACATAACAAGTGAGGTCATCAGTTCAAAGGTAGCCTATCAAATAACAACGCTACATAAAAACAATTCTTCGTAGAATATATACGAATATTAAAAAAAAAACACTACTGTCTGTATTAAATTTCCAGATTTTTGAATATTATCAATTAATTAATTTTAGATGGTACTTTTTTGTAATGAAATTTGTTCTAGATATTACTTTTACTAACAGACAAAAATTAATAAACCTCCTCAATAACTACATACATATGTATTAATATATGTATGATAAATGAAGTAGTTACTTTATAGGTACAAGTATAGTGACTTACACGAAGCAATTTAAATGAATTATTTTTAAAACTCTGATTTAAAAAAATCGTATCATTCGTAGTACAAAACATTTTCTAATAAAGTAAGTTTTAAAGTGATTTCAAAAATAGTAACTTACTTATTTAATTACGTAATGGTGGAGTGAATAGGAAGACCTTTTTGCCTTTCGTGACATAAACACTATATTTATGTGATGGTCCCATAAATTTAGATTTTATTTGGTTTAGGATATGTTTCCAAAGTTCTCGATATTAATCTTTACGCAAATTTATTATAGCTATATTAGTACAGTTAGCTTTTAAGTATTTTATATTTTGTAATACGAGCGATACGAATAAATTGTTTTGCGTTTTGTAAAAAAATATGCGCTATGATTTATACAATTAATTAGCATTTACGCTTAGTTAGTTGGTCTTTTGATGACTTGGGCACACGACCTGCAATTCGTGCAATGGAAGGTCTCGCACGACAACCGCATGGAAAGCCATATTTGCTGTTGCAAGGATGTATTCACAAACAGAAAACCATGTAAACGCTGAAATAATTATTTTAAATTAAAGATAATTCCTCAATTTTAAGTAAAGTAACAATACACGTGTACTTCATAGTCATGTTAATAAAATATTTACAATTGTAGATACTTTTGTATTAGTGGTAGAACATTCTGTTTACGTAAATTATCATAATATTTTTAAATGTAAACTTTTATTATTACTTAAGTTTAAATTTTTTTTACATTCCAATCGAAAGCAAAAAGAATTATGTACTTATACTCGTATATAGAGTACGTATCTATATGTATGTAAACTTACCGAGTGGTCGACAAAACAATCGATGTCTAAGGAAAAAAATGATGAGGCCCACAGTAGCGGCAATGGCAACATAAAATAGGATCCATACTAGTTTATTTGTTCGTACTGGTTCTACATTATCATTTGCTATACAGCCTACTTTAGCTCGACACAGCATATGTAATAGCGACGCTACCATAAAAATGATGAAAATTTTTTCATGTATGACTGGAAAAAAATTGTATAAATTAATACATTTTCAAATAATTAACATCGTATTAATGAATTGTAAAATAATTTTAATTATATCTTGATATAAATAAAGATATCTAAAGTAGGTATCTTACAATAATTTTCTCTGTTTGAAACATAAGTAACGCCCGTAAGCGCGAGAAGCTCAATTAAATTTAACCAGTAGCATGCTTCTCCCAATTTTGTAGCTAAATCTCGCATCTGAAAATAATCTTATATTTAAAAAATGTTTTACTGAAAATAATAAAAAGTAAAAAATACAAAACTTTATTAATTTATACCTTTTCATCTCTGATGTACAAAGTGCGTTCTTTGTGAAAATTGTAATATAATGAACCTATCAGCAGTCTTGGTCCTAGGTGGTAAGCGATGCATATTCTCCATATATATCTTTGCGGGCTGATACCCGTAATTGCACTTATTGATGGTACTACATTGTAAACCTAAGAATATATATATAAATTGTGTATTTTTTCATAACAAAAAATGTTTACTAAAAATATTCACTCACCCTACAATGCGTTTCATGTACATCATCTGCTTGGAATATAGATGCCGATACGTAACAAAATATTAAAGCACCTAGTGGAAGCCAGAGAGCGGTTAAACATATTTTTCTTAGAGAACATGACCACAGAAGTCCCTAAACAAGAAGAGAAAATTATATGTTAGTTATTATATTTTCTAAAACATAATTAACGAATGCACAGGTACCTTATATTGTAATATTTGAACAGTCCTGTTTACTATGTTCAGTTCGTCGGTGTTTTCAACGACTCGATCACTCGAATTCTTAGATGTCTCCTCTTGTGCATCATTTCCCATTTTCCTTCTCACTCTTCTTTTACCAATAATTTCATAATTAACCAAGAAATTTATCTAATATTAATTATTTTTATCGGGTTTCATTGTCACCAATATGATAATGTGATTACCAATAACTTGTATTTACAAATTTATTTAAATGAACATAAATAGAAATAAACACTAATCAAATTTATGCAGTTCATTGTTTGTGCTGAAAATATGCGTTATTTTATATAAAATAGAAAGATAATGAGAGATTACACCCGAGGCGTGGATTGAATGAAGTTATTTGGACTTGCGCATTTCAAGCTTAAAGCTTTTCTTTTCAAGTAAATATGAGCATGTTTGTCTATTGAGTTGTATAAAAGAATTGAATTTAGTACAAGTTTTTTAATATAAAAAAAGCATTGCAAAAGCATAGCAACAAGTTTTAAGTTTTTGTCTTTTTACAATCTTTTCCGTCCTATATATATTTCTATATAATCAATATTTCTATTTCTAATACACTGAGATAATAAAAGCTTATAATAGTAACAAAATTTGGACGGTACCTATATGAAGAGCTAATGCAAGCTTAAAATGCATGTATTAAGGTAAGTGAGATAAAATGCCTGCTTACAGTTATTTATCGTAGAAGGGGGAAAATTATGTATTTAATTTTATTTAACAGATAACAAGTCGAACATTTTGTATTTAGTTTACTAATTATTTTGCAAATGTTATTTAATATAATCTTAATGCTATATACCTACATCTCAATAGGGTAAAAGACCTTATTGCTTTATGTAATATTTATTTACATGGCAACTTTATCAAGTCGATATTATTGACATTTACAATATGACACTTATATCGGCAGTCGGCATCCGCCAATCGCCAGTTTGTCATGCGTTAACATAGGGTTTGGTTTGTTGGTGTTTGCATTGAAACAAAAACTAAAATTTATTCTGTTTCTAAATAAATATTAATGAATCTTAAAATAAGTTGAACTTAAATAAAGTTCACCATGTCTCTATCAAGACTTTTGTGGTTATTTAGTGCGTGCATTGTGTGTTTTGTAGAAATTCATGCTTCTAGTCATTGGATGGTTACCGAAAGTGGTTTAATTCAACCAAGGGTATGATAGTGATTTCCGTTTTAACTTACTTACTCTAAAATATTACCATTTTAATCAAAATTAAAAGTAATAAAAAAATAACACGGAAATGATAAACTAATGTTTATATATTTCAGCTTGACTCGCCGTTTGATATGGCTCGCCCTTATGATCTTTTGGCATTTCTAAATCAAGAAAAGCGTTGGGATGGAGTTTTTGACCTTTTTAAAGATCTCACTAAGAGACAAACAACAATTGATAAGCTTTGGGCTGATGTTGGTAAATATACCGACGTTGGGCGTCAAATAGCTCATGATGAAGATTGTTCGAAATCCGGTAACATAAACTCGATTGATTGGTATGCTGGCTTACTTGAAGATGGATCTAAGAAAATCCATCCAGACGAATTTCAACTCCCAAGTCTATATTATGGGCCAAATAATGAAATTCCTGACTGTAAAAAGTTTTCTTCGTTGAGATTTAGTATGTTTGCTTTTGAACATTTAGAGGTAAGAATATGTAACATACATTTATTAACATTTTTAAAACATTGCAATAATTCACTAATACCTAAGAAAAAATACTTAGTAAATCAAAAGCAACAATTTTTCATATATAAGACATGTATTAATTTTTCTATTTCATTCATTCTTCTTTTCTTTTTATATATAACAGCTAAGATATAATATTAACAATAAACATTTCAGAGCATGTTGCAAAGAGAGAATTTGTCTGCTAATCCAGAGTATGTTTTACCCGAGATGATATCTCCCATCATGACAGCAGATCAATATGGACATTGGCTTGCTAGTATATTAAGACATAATAGTTCCTCATGGCTACATTATAACATGGCCTCACTATATTGGCGGGTTAGAGGCAATGCACCCAAAGCTATAGAATGTTCCAGACGAGCCTTGCATTATGCACCAAGGTAACACAAACATTAGTAATACTAATAGATAGAAAACAGCATCTGATTGAATGGACTGTCTTCATTTGCTTGTCTGTCTGTACTGTACAATAGAGTATGTGGGAAAAACTATAAACCTGCTAAAACATTAAAAATATACATCTTAATCTTTAAATTATGGTGTTTCGAGCGTGCCAGTTGAGCACATTTCATTTCGCCAATGTCACATTGTATGGGAGACAAAAATATACATAACAAACAAAAGTATATTTTATTGATATTCAATTCATTATTTCTTACATTACATTAGTCCATTTTACTTCTTTTTTAACCTTCCTTCTCATTTATATTTTATTTTAAATAAATGCTAATGCTATTGAAAAAAAATGACAACTTGTTATGATAGTAAATCTTCATTAACAATCAATATAACTTAACAATAAAAAATCAATTATTAAAAATAATATTATAATAAACAAATTAGTAAAAAAAAAAACATTTGAGGTCAGTTGTGGCACAAAGTGTGACTGTAAACAGGATTAGTCGTGGGTTCGATCCCTATTCAAAGAAATGAAATTTATAAATGAATATATATGAGTTCTGCCACTCAACACGCAATGCCTCCAAAACTCGGCGGAAAGTGGGGACCAAATGGATTGACACTAGTCTTTGCTTTTCACTTCACTAATCTTTGCCTTTGATAGTGTATCCATCTCATCTCCATTTAAAAAAGTCTCTTGATGTTTAGGATTACATCATTTACCTTTGTCCTGCATCTGATGGTGTGACTTCTTAGCTTATCTGATTTCCTCACTCCTTGCATACTCTTTTCCATGGCCAGTTGAAAGGAATTTAGTTTGTTCTTCATTAATTCTGTAAAAGATCATGTTTGGCATCCATTTGTTACGATAGGCAATATGGAAATATTGAACAGTTTCCCTTTGGTTGATAGTTTTTGTCTTTCATAATGTTCTTCATGCACCAATATCTTTTCCAAACGCTTACAATTCTTCTTTCTATTTTTTTCTTCATATAATCTTGTGGTGCCATAAATTGTCCCAGATACACATACTCGTCCATATAGCCAATATCAATATCTCCCACTTTTATTGGATCTTTCACTCTGTGAGTTATTGATTTTGTTTTCTCTGGGTTAAGTTAAGAGTACCACTTTTCCGCTCTCTCTTGCAAGATCATTCAACATGCCATGTAGATCCGTCCGCGAATCTTAGGTGAGTTAGTTTGCGACTCTAAAGATGGTCTCCAGTACAGCTGAGAATAATCGAACGAGACAGAAAGAATAGATTACAAAACACACAATAATTTTATTATTAAGTGTAGGATTCATAATTATTTAGAAAAAATAAATATAGACAATACAGCAAACCCCCATGATGTCACGTCTTGGTAAATAATCACGTGATGTTTTTTTTAGCTTTAAGACCACCCCATGTATTTTTTAGTATTTGTAAAGAATTTTGAAATTTTTAAAATATTATATTTAATAAAACAAGTATAAAGTATTACCTAATTTAATGCTAGAAATAAGGACCATGATAAAAATGTCTAAATGGAAAGATTGCAGGTTGGTTTAGTTTGGCATAATTGTGTTAAAAACATTTGCGAATGCATGCAAATAGCACCATGCTAAATTATATACGTGATATTTTATTACACCCCTCCTACCCCTTTGCGATAGATCGTTAAGCTACAAAAATATTATTAATTCTGATTATTTAATATTCCGTTATTTACACTTTCAGAGAGTACAAAGATGTCGCTCTGGGTAGCCTCGGAGTAGTTTTACACAGAAGTGGCAAAACTTATGATGCTATAATTGTCCTAAATGCAGCAATTGAACACGATAGAACTAATTATGTCAGCCATTTCTCCATAGCAAATGCATATTCTGTGATTGGAGAATACAATATGTCCTTAAAATTTTATGACAGGACATTAAAATTGAATCCTAGGATGGAATTAGCTCAAAAGTACAGATATGGAGTTATGTGTCATGCAAAATTAGCTATTAGGATTCAGGCTATAAGAACGTAAGTGCATTGAGTTATTGTATTTTTTTTATGGACAAAGATAAGACAAATGAGCGTACGGGTCACCTGATGGTGAGTGGTCACCACAACCACAACCTACCCCAAGTAAAACCAGAGGAGCTACAGGTGCGGTGATGGCCTTATATTTAAAAAAAAATTGTTAAAATCTATACTAATATTAATAAGAGTTTGTTTGGATGAATGCACACAAATGCATTCAAATAGAAACACACATTACAAGTTTCCGTACTACATAATTTATATGTATAGAAAAACATATCTTTATTGTTAATATTAAGCTACGCCATTAACAATAGCAGTGGTGTAACAACAATGAATGAAGTAAAAACTGAAGAACTTAAGAGCAAAGCTAAAGGTAAAACTTAGTTGTTGATATGTATCAAAATTGGGTTATAAAACTATGGTTTCATTTAAAGTGATGCTGACAAAAACACTGTATATCTTAATAACATATATTGAAGTTGTATATAAATAATATGTTAATGTAGAAGTAGCATACTCTAGTACCTTCCCATTCTCCAAGGCAAAAATGGTTAAAATTAATTGTAAAAAAAAATCATTTTTGTGCCGTGTGATCCCGGCCTAGAATAGGATCATCCTGATACTAAAGTACGTGTGGTAGAGTCACGTCATCAGCAATGGCAACACGCATGGGCAGACTCGACTGGATCATTACCACCACCGGCATTTAAAACCAGCGTTAAGTAGTGGCTTTATGTCACTGCGTTTCGTATCAGGTAATGCCGGGCTCCGGCGCCCAACGCACCTTAAAGGCCGGCAACGCACCTGGAGCTCCTTTCCATAAACAAAAAAACAAAAAAATCCGGTTGCATTCAACTAAGAAAAATAATATAATTTTTAACACAAAAGAAACCGACTTCAACTGGATCCCATAATCAGAACCAAAACAAATTCTCATCAAATTACCTTTGGAGTGTATCCTTTCCAATAAAAAAAGAATCGTCGAAATCGGTTGGCGTGATATTAAATTATTTGCCCATTTGTCGCGCACATACTTTATGCAATTTTAAGAGTTATGTGATTTTCTCATGGATAACATTGTCAGAAATGAACTAAATTAAAATGAGACCACACAGGAAGCACCAGCTTTCAAATATATTATATATTGTTAAAAAAACTATATCACTATATAAACTTAAAATAAAAAATCATAAAAGAAATAACAATCACTAAGGAATGTAGCTGTGCTTATCTAAAATCGTGATTACATAGTTCTTTACGTGTTTTATTACGTTCTTAAGTATTTTGCCAGTAGAACACTACATTAATTCACAATATTCATAAAACATTATATTAATATATAATAGTAAAAAGGTTTGCATATTAAATGTATTATTTGTTTTTTTGGTCTAACACATTCAAATTCAAATTCAAATAATTTTATTCAAAATAAGAAGTTACATGCTTCATT
>DVQK01000622.1:0-10461 GCA_018231685.1 Heliconius clysonymus
TAATAAATTGATATTTCCAAAGTATTATAGATTTTATTTGTTATTTATTAAAATTATATGCAAAATTAACGATCTTTGATGCAAATATAAACTTCGTTAATCTGACATTCGATTTTGTTACAGATGCAACAAATCTATCAACAAGACCCAAATTCGTAAGTATTTTTTTAATACATAATAGATCAGTTCGATAATAAATATACAATAAGATAGTTTCTCATTTCTTCTAAACTTATTCACTATTGAGTTTCTTTTTAATATTAGGATTCTATGTCTGGCGAAATATTGATCTTATCTTAGAAGGTAAATCGTACTCGTAATAGACGCCTTTTTGATTTCATCGTTACGTATTCTTATCTTTAAAAGCTACTTCTGATAATTTGTTATATATTTTTTTTTACAGAACACAAGACCCAACCGGGCAACAAATGGTATTATGTCCTGTACGAGTAGTATACGAAACACAGATGCTGGTACAATCGGGTATGACAAATTATGTCTCTATAAAGTAATGAATACATTTTTCATTTTAATGTTAAACATAAATTAAGCTTTGTTACATTTTCAGGTGATCAAATGCAGCCAAACCAAACGATCTTGATAAATCCTCAAAATCCTCCACCATGGATACAGAACAGACCAGTACAAAATCAAGTGCTATATGTCCAGCATATGCCCACAAATTATATGCAACCTCCCCAACAACATATCGATCCAAATCAACTATATTTACAGAACTTTGCATATCAAAATATCCAACCAATGTTCGTACAAAATCCCCAGGATCAAATGCGGCCAATGCAAATGGTACCACCAAACGTTGTTCACAATATACAAGGTAATATAAATCCGAATTTACAAAACCAGAGGATATTAACAAACACACCTACACTGCCACAAACTATTAATGCTGTGCCAAATCAAAATATACACACACAAAGACCAGTAGTTCCTAATCAGATAGCTCATATAAATGAGCTGGTTAATAATATAAGACCTCAAGATAATAACAATATTGGTCCGAATACCTATAGACAACCAGGCCCGCAAATTATGCAACAGGAACAGAAAATTCAGGTGCAACCAACTATTACAATGGTCCCTAATAACATACAAAGTATGCCGAGATTTTCATCACCTTACGATCAAAGTAATCAAGTACGACCGATAGCACAACAGAATATAGCGAATATACAGCCAACACATCAAAACACAATGCAAAATGTACAAGAAGTTAGAAAAGCGCCATCAACAGCAAATAAAGGAATACAGCATATACCCACAGTATCTGTTAAAGGACCTCAATCGTTTAGACCCATTCAACCTCGAACTAACCAAATTAGGGCAAGTGGACCAAATGTAATATCCGTCCAGCCCAGTAGCACAATCTCACAAAATACGCCAAACACTATTAGTATAAGCAACGGTCCTCGGAAAATAATACCAAACAATGTGCCAATTACGAATAGTATATCAATATCGAGTAATGGAAAAATTGAAGGGAACAACATACCTTTAAACCGAAAAAGAAAAAGTGAATCTCCAGACGATTTACACAAAAAAATATCTAATAATCCCTCAGAAAATCCCATTATTATAAAGCGAATAGAAAACGTATCAAATGTTAGTTGTACAGACGTTGGTGTGAACACGAGCCCTATTCACAAGCCTGACGGTCGGATAATAATAAATAACATGCAAATCACACCCTTAAGGCAATCTCATGATCCAAATACAAAAATTAAGGAAGAATTAGCGAAACCTATAAGAAATATGCCAATTTTAGAAACACAAAACATTGTTAGAAGTGCAAATGTTGCAACTCCTAATTCGTTGCCAATGTTGCCAACTGAAAAAGATAAATTAGTTCGAAATACAGTATTTACACAAGCGAGAGGTAGAGTCCTAACTGACAAGGAAGTTAGTACTGAAGTAAGAAATATAAATGAAATAGACAACAAACAACCAATTCCATCAACATTGACTGTTAAAGAGCAGAATCCAGAAATCAAACCTGAAACTAAACAATTAAAAGAAGCGAAAGAAATAAAAGAAATCAAAGAAACAAAAGAAATCAAAGATACAAAAGAAATTAAACAAAAAGAGACTGAAAAAGATGTTAAAGATAGGAAACTACAAAATTTAGATAGCAAAATTCTTAAAGAGGAAAAGAAACCAAGTATTACACAAACTAATACTAAAACTCCAGATATAAAATTAAAAGATGACAGAAATTTTGTTTTAACTCATGTTTTGGATGGATATGTAATTCAAGAATCAAATGTTGCCTTTCCGGTGAGTAAAGTAACTCTTAATTTTTTTATATAAATTATTTTAATATATAACATATTTGTACATCAATATTCAATACTCCAGTCAGAGGCCAGTTGTGGTGCAGGGGCACAAAATGTGCCTGTAAACTGACTGGTTGTACATTCAATACCAACTCGAGGAAATGAAATATTTATATACATTTGGCATCAACACAAAAGCGCGGCGTTGAGTTCTGCCATTCAACTCCAGAATCTGGTGGAAAGTGGGGAACAGACTATCTTAACACTAGGATCCCTCTGCCTACCCTGCTGTGAAGCAGATAATATTAAATAGTAATAATGGTGAAATACTCATGAACACATTATGGTGCAATGTTTTAATGAATATTTTACAGGGGGTGTACCGGGGCATTGGTCCCAACTTCACATTTTATATTGCTTACAGCACGGTAGCATAGGCTCATTGAGGTGCAGAATTCTACGCTGCGCCATATGTTAAACAGTGAAGAAATGAAAATAATTCATTACTTCACATGAGTATTAAACCCTTTACAGTTAGATGAATTAGGCCTTAACTTTTGCATGATCAGCAAAGTCTATTGAGGAGGCCACAGCTGATTATTAAAAAATCTATTAATTTTAAAAAATCTTCATGTTTTACATATTATTGTTTCAGATAAGGAAACCATTGAAAGAAAAAACTTTACAAATAAATATAAGTGAACCAGGTATAAAAAAAGAAGTCAAGGAAGAAAAAGAGACTGATATTAGAAATAATAGCAAAATTTTAGATATATCTCATCTCCAGATAAAAGAGATTGAAAATATGGATGCAACTGATGACAAAGATAAAGTTTTTGATAAGGGTATGATAATTTTCTGTATTTTTTTATATTTTTAACAATTTTGTGAAATAGCTATAACTACTTATTTAGAAAACGTATAAAAATTTTAACCTAGCGGGATTCGAACCCACGCCTACTGGAAACCGACCAAGAGACGCGGGTTCGAGTCCCACTATGCTCAAATTTTTATAGGTTTTCTAAATAAATATTTTTCTTTCCTAAGTGTGGAATAACACTTTAAAAAATGTTAAAAATAGCTATAACTATTGAGATGTGTAAAATGATGATTGATTGTGTATTTAGTAACTTTCAATTCTGCAATATTTTATATTATTTTAATTAATTTAATTATTGGTTATAGCATGTTCTAACATTATCTTCAATAGTAAATGGAATATTCAATACAAAAATGATATTACCAATCAACAACACAAACTCTTTAGCTTTATTAACTCTTGCTTTATCTCTAGCAAATTAGTATAGTAGTATATATTAAGATATTTATTATTCCAAAAATTTCATAACCAAATTTTGTATTACAGAAAATCCATTTGCAAACCTAAAAGTTGATACTGTGAAGACATGGACGGTATGATAATTAATTTTATTTAAAAGTCTGCTAGATTTTGCTACTACAGAAATTTGCCTTTTTATTTGTGATATCCTGCATATAGCAGGGTAGGCAAAAAAACTTAGTATTAAGACACTCTTTTCCTCATGGATTGCCTAGTTTTGGATACAGTGTATATTGAGTGGCCATACTCAACACTTTATTTTGTTGTTTTACCTTAGTGAGGAATTGAAAATAATACATTATCTGAGTGGACACTGCACCCGCAACTATTACATTTACAGTTAGATGTTGTGCTGATGTACAATTATTTTTTAAAGTTTTTATTATTATAGACATTTTTTTCTTATTGCAGACGGAACAATTAACAACACATTTAAATAAATATGTTTGGAGTGAAACAATTTCAGTATTATTAGAACATGAAATTGATGGAGAATCCCTGTTTTTGGTTTCTAAAGGACAACTTGTAACAATAGGAGTTAGTGAAGAACATGCAGATGTTATATGTCAATTTGTTAAAAGCTAACACAATTTTTAACTTTTTAGTATAAAATTTCTTCTATTTATTACAATTAAATTGTGCCTTGTCGGTCACTTTCTGTATTTGGTCATTATTGAGAAGAAACTACTTAGCATTCCATGGATTCAGTATGTGGCTGCGCATTGATGTTGGATGAGGAGCTTGGACCAGTGCCTGGGATTTGCAACACAGGGATAGGCTTAATAAGGGCCCCTTTAAATGTGAATTATTACTCGTCTCCATTGACCAAGCTCCTCCCTCAATTCAAAGTCTTTATTAGTGCCCTCTTCAAAGTATGCTATAGTAATGGACTGCTGATAGTTCTAAGCAGGCCGAGATCTTTTAGCAATTAATAAAAAAAATATCTCTAAATTAGGCCTGAATCTGTCTATATTTTTATATGTTTAATTTAATATGCAATTATACAGGCATAAACTGTGTTCAATAAACTTGGCTTAAGCACTGCCGTGCACTGTGATTTCTTAGAAATCCAGTTTTTAATTATAATTTAAGTGTTTATATTATTTATAATTAGTTTTATTTTGTATCAATTTTTTTGGAAGCAGTACAGTCTTCCAATATTTTTTTGTATGTCCAAATAAAAGTGTATATACGAATGTAAAAAACGATTTAAGATATGATTTTGTTTTTAATATAAGTTTGTAAGATATTTGTATATATTAAAATTGAAATGTTTTACAAAAAAGAAATAAATGTACAATGATCAAATAATATATTATTATCATTTACGTAGTCACATTCTTCCACAAAAACATTTTAACATAATATTTATTCGAAAAATCAATAAAATAAACAAGGTCCCGCATGACAGCTTAAATTTTTACGATGTTTACGAAATTGTCAAAACAGATTTACATAAAATAGAGCTAGATTACTAGTTAAAATATAGCTTAGATCTCAGTCGTATCGTGTTAGAAATATTAATAATAGTTTACCAGTTGTGATACAGACGTCCTTTATAGAATAAAACTAATTTCTCCTCGTGTTTTTTCCCATAAAATTTACAACTTGAGCGAACGGCGCAAACTTCCCGCGTCTGTTAATACGTTTTTTTAAACCCAGTTCTGGCATGAAATCCTGCGATTCTGCCACAGATGAGTCTATATTTTTCGATGCAACTTCATCCGAGATATCTGTATCTTTTTCTGTGTCTGAATTATCTTTACATTTTCTGCTATACTCTGGTTTGCTTCTTACTTCTCGATATTTAATTTCTGGTGAACCAAATTTTGTCTCCGGAGGTTGACACATTAAGGCGTCGTAAAAATATTTGTCGGCGCGGCCTTCTTTTCTTGATTTCATGTCTTGATCGGAACTTTCATTTGAAGAGTGAAATTGAGGTGGAACAGGAGATAAGTTTTTATGAATCCTAGAACTGATTTTATAAAATTATTTTTATAGTTGGGATTCAAAATAAACATATAAAACGAAACGAGTTATCATGTCCTAAATATGAAGGTTACCATCTATTAGATTCTCCTACAAATACAGGGGCCGCACCAAGACGAGGAGATTGGGAGGGCTTCACAGCTGTTGGCACGGTAGCCTCATCACCTACACCCTAACACAAGAAGACTTTCAATTTAAAAATATAAAAACAATGAATTCGTAGAAAATAGTAAAATTTACCTTCCCTGCCATATGAAAATAGCAGTGGGTGATTCTTTCAACGTCTGCCCAAGCAACAAGATAGCGTGCCATTGTCAATGGGATCTTAGGAAGGAAATTTGAATGAAATTTTCCTTGACAATAAATTGTGATGACATCTGTATCTTTAACTTCGAAAATAATCCTGAATACAGTGCCTTTAAAATAAATACATGTTTATAAATACATAAATAATAATTATAAAAAAATTGTTAGAAACATAACGATATTTAGGGCTGACTAACCAGGCACAAACATATTATAATTAGTATCTAGATTGCCACTTCCTATCCAGACTCCATTTCTACGTGAAAGTGATATAATATTATCTCGATGAAAACGCACATCAAAATGCAACACAACGTCTCGTGGTTCTTCGCCTTCTTGTGCACAGAGGTTTACTGACATCCTAAGAAAATAAAAATATGAAAAATCTATTAATTAATTATTAATAATTTAAATATTATATAAATATATACTACAAATGGATTAACGTCATGTACATACTTCCTAGCATTTTCTTTTATTCTACCGCCAATCTCTATTCTATCGCCAATTTTAAGTATTCCTGGAATATTAGCTGTAAACACAGGCATTTTAAATGTTGTTGTAACAATAAGTAAATATTGTAATCTTTCCCTGCCTTAAAGAGATTGAAGTCAGGGCTAGTAGTATTTTTTGTCATTTTGAACAGAAAATTTAATCATAGCACTGATTTACTTTTTTTGTTACAAAATTTGCGCTATCAAAGAAATATAAAAGTCAAAACCGGAGGACGTCATATTGAAAGCAATAGTAATTAACATTTGCAATAAAAAAAGTTTTTATATGAATAGTTCAAAATTATAAGCGGCAATCGTAAGATATCATACGCCACCTACGGAAAATATTGGTATTGGTATGGTACCAAGATTTCAACGAAAATAATATAAAATATAAAATTCTATTGAATAAAACAAAATTTGTGTAATTTACTTTGAAATATAAAGAAATATATAAATGTACAAGTTCCAACAATGCTTATAATTAATAAATATATATAATTTTTTTTCTAAGCTGTGTCTCTACATATTCCATACCCAATGCAAATTTACTTTCATAAATATATTTTTACTTGTAACGTCAATGTCATATTTTAATTCGTCAAATTGATACGTCAAATTGTCAAATACGGGCGAACTATTTATCGCGGCCTGCAATTGCTAATCGGTCATAACCTCTCGTTTAAATAAAACTATAGTTTGCACTGCTTTTATGTTTTATCTTTTATATAAAATAACAATTGTAAATTAACAGTCTATATTAAAGATACTGTACTGGTAAGTTTTATATATTATTGTGTAAATGATGAAATATTGTTCATTTGTTGTGGTTAAATTAGCTATAACTACTTAAAGTGTATAAGTGAAAAACTATTTATAACAGAATTATCGGATACCGGTTAGTGACACAGTTTCATTACAGAGAAAGTAAATGTCATTTGTATATAGAATTTGAGTCACCATTTCTGATTTATAAATAGGGAAAACTTTTCTTCAAAAAGGAAACAAAGTCGTTAAGTTGTATATTTCTTTATGGTTTTTTCGTATCAATCAAGAATATAACCAAATATAATATTACCTATAAAAATAATGCATTCTCGTTAGAAACGAGAAATAATATACAAAAATGTAATATAAAAATAATTTGATAAGTATATCCTATATTTCATAACTTGTAGTATGAGTAACATACATTTAGATATGATATTAGTGTAAATATATAAAAAAGACTATTCTCAGCTCTGGACACAGTCAAACTTTATCCGAGATGTGAAAATGAAAATTATTTGTTTCCTTAAGTAGAGGTCCAAACATTTTTTTATTGAAAAAAAAAAGATAGTCAAATAGAAATATGTATATAAAAATTACTACATTTATTTAAAAGTGAAGCAATATTTCACAAGTGTTTCATACATTTCATAATTTACTATAGTGTAAATAAGCCTAGGTCAACAATTGAACAATTAATTGATATGCAACCCACAACTTATTTATAAACTGCATATGATGACATAAGCAAACCAAGGCTTTGTTTATATTGTTCATGTTAGATGTATGCAATATTTATTTATAGTTGCATAGAAATAATAATTTTATTGAATTTAAATTCTTATCTATCTTAAATATGAAATTGATGAAAATCTAATCTTAATTAGATAATAAATAATTAATGTGTGAAGTTGTGAGTTTGATTTCCACTCAAGGAAATGAAATATTTTATATTTTCATTTCTTTGCATTGAGCCCCGAATGTATTGTGTTGCTATTATTTAACACACAATACTTTGAATTTGGATGTGTAGAATGCAGTATCTCCACACTTAGTTTAATGTTTTAAGCTATTATTCAAGCCAAATAATAAAATATATTTATTTCTACATATTCTTTAAAAAAACTGTTTTATTATATGAATTAACTATTTTGTTTTACTTTTACTTTGATGACCTCTGATATGATTATCTCTATGCAAGTTGCAATAATTGCTTATGAACAACCTAATGTAGAGGAGATACCTCTTATGTTTTACACTTCAAATTCATAACTTTTCGGTTATAACCTAAGGTAGACTACTAAGTAACCCTACTTATAAAATATATGAATATTATAAAAACTTTTATTTGCTGAGTTATAATAATAGTAGTTGAGGACATTATTATGTAAAGGTATTTTATTTATCACTTGAAATATAATAATTCCAGTACAAATCAAAATGGTAGTATCTGAAAATCAACCTCCACCAGCTGAAGGAGACGCAGCTTCAAGTAAGAAAGCTGCAAAGAAAGCTGCGAAAGCCGCTGAGAAGCAACAGAAAAAGGCTGATAACAAGGTACAATATATTTTATATATACATACTGTAATGCAATGATTGTGGGTTCAATCCCCACTCAAGAATATGAATTATTATTTCTTAATATTTAATTTCTTCACTCTGGCAACAAGACAAAAGCCCTCCTATTTTTTTATATCTTATAAAATCTTTTCTTTGAGCTAATATCCATTATTTTTGGAGGCTTTGCCAAATATATTTATACATTTCTTAATGTATCAATGTGATTTACATAAAATATAAACTATTACTATTAATAAATATAGGAAACAATGAATTATGAATACTTAACATCAAAATTAGTTTTTAATTTGCTGAGCAATATATAAAATAAACATTCATAAATAAATCATAACAACCTCCTTTTTACAGTACATATTATAAATTTATACAAAATGTCCTCCTTTTTTATATAGGTTTATTATTTTTTATTTATTATACATACTGTAATGCGATGATATTTGCACAGCACTTATAAAAATAAAAAGAAATAAAAACAAAACAAATATACAAAAAGGTTATCTTATGGCTAAGCTCCTCCATATAATCTTGAATGCGAAACGAGTCTGTCATAATTTTGAGAAGGTGGGTGGTGGACATAGGTATAAAATAGGAATAGAAAAACACATTCATTGTAATGGAAGCGTGTGCGCTCCTTTTACGGGAGCATCATATAGGGTAAAATATTTCAAGCCCATACCTAAACTAATAAATGAAGATTCGTCAATAGTTTAGACGTAGGATTTTTTTTTATTTCATGAAATATCGTGAATACAGTATGCATAATAATCCATACTGTATTTCGTGTTACGAATAGATAACAATAACGTAAACACCTAATACTGCAAAAATACTACTTAACGATCTGCCACTTTTCATTATCAAAAAACATACCAGAACGAGAAAGGGATATCTCTCGTTCTATTTTGCGCAATTAACTATTTTCTATAATAAACCTAAACAACGTTCAACTTCACCGCCAATACCTACGACACGATTTCGTGAATGAGACGTGTGCGATGTTGTCGCTTTGATAGGTTAATGTCTGTGTGCTTTCATTTAAAGTTGTGAAGACAAAACATTCTGTATTGTTTATTGTTAAAAACACAACCATACCAAATGAATGTGCCACAGGGAATTCCCTGTTTTATTTAACTCAGTGTAAAGTCGATGACGGCATTTTTACCTTTATATGTAATTTATTGGATTATATTATTTATTGGGTTTAATGGAGACAGGGAGCCTTTAAATCCATGTAGCTATTGGCAGCCCAAAAATCTTTAGTAGGTCCGTCCTTGAATAAAGAACAGTCTCTCTAATATTAAGGAATCCCTGCCTACCTAATCCCCATAATCAGGAAAAATAAAATATATAAGAAAAATATAACAACAAATAAAAATAAAGAAGATACTTCATAGTTCTTTCATTGCAGGCAGTCTCATCACAAAACGAAGCACCCGAACCTGATATATCAGAAGGCAAATATGGTAACTTAAAAATGATACAATCATCCGGTGAGAATAGAGAGAGAGTGTACACTGATGTCAAAGATCTCAATGTAGAACTACATGGGAAGAACGTGTGGGTTAGAGGTTAGTTGCAGTTCCATTTTTTTTGTATGGTGGAAGTAATTTTCATTTTTCTTCCGGCTTTAGGCTTTATCTTGTATATAGTAAAGTATGAAAAGAATACGCTCCATTCTCACCTTTCGGAC
>DVQK01000623.1:0-10459 GCA_018231685.1 Heliconius clysonymus
AGTAGTTAAGTTGAGTTAAAACAAAGCAATTGGTGAATTTTCAAGTAAATCGGTTTAGTACTTTCAGAGAAAAATGCGGACATAAATATATCGACAGAGACAGACAGACAGACAAGAAATTCAAAAAAAATATTTTTCCTTTCGATTATTCTTTTTAAGTGTCCATTTCAGTCAAAATTACTGAATGTACAGTCAAAATATTTTTACTGTCTTATTATATATAAAGATAAATACTGTGTTATCTAGTTTTATTATTATGTCATCTAAATTTGACTATTCATTTTGAGTCAATAAACAGCTCAATAAAAAGTAGGGCGAAAATTATATTATTACTTTCTTACATTACCTTGCTATTAAATTATATGAAAAAAATCAGCTTCACGCTGTATCCCGCACACATCAGAGTAGGCAGAGGGAACTTAGTGTTAAGACGCTGCGTTCCCCACTTGCCGCTGAATTTTAGAGGCAATGCGTGTTGAGTGGCGGAACTCTACGCCACGCTCTGCCTCCACACCAGAGCGAAGAAATGGAAATATACATTTAAATAAATATTTAATTTCCTCTACTGCGCCACGACTGACGAAATTATATTATTAATAAGTAATAATACTCTGTTATTTATTTTATTTTAATTAAGAAAATAAAACTACTGCTATTATGTATTAAAGATATTCATACTGCATTTTAACAGTTATACAGTTGACACTCAATAGGAAGATCTATTATATAAAACAAACCTGCTGTGTGTATACAGATAGATCTGAAAAACTACATTAAATATAAAATTGCTGAGGAAGTACAATCATTTGAAAGTTAGATACTTCCAAAGAACTAAAATATGATCCTATTTTATATGAGGACTATTCGTCCCCCTTCCCTCTTAGAGAGGTAGCCTGTAGATTTCAATGAATACTAATTAAAAAATGGGTTAAAACAAGATTTGCAAAAAGTGCAAATATAACTTTGTCACTAATACACACATTTGACAAATAAAACTAATTTTGTGGCTGATAGAAAAAGATAATGGTGTTTACTACTACGCAAACCTTTATCGATTTACACTTGGCCACTTTTTTTTTAATTATTTTGATTTATCTCTCTTAAATATTAATTAGTTTAAGCATATAACTAGAATTGATAGGCATGTTGGAATTTAATATAATTTCTTAAAATATCTAGAGCTTGTGAGAATTAGTATTGTAACAGGATTTAGGTTTTAATTCGGATATATTTAATTGTTGTATAAAATTTTAGAATTAATTTAATTTTGTATGGTTTAAAAATGAACAAAAACAACAAATAGTTCTCTCCAACATTTATTGGTCGAAAAATAAATTAAAAACTTTGGATTTTAACAAAGGCCCGAAATCGAAAATAAATACCTACAGGGTCTACTTCTTAATAACAACATATTTACAACTCCTTATTGTTTACTTAGTAGGTACAATAATTTTCATCCCCTCCCCTTTTTACAATCGTTGCCAATTTTTCATCATTTTTAGTTTTTTTCTTTTTCAAAAAAAATTTCGACATTTCTCATCAATTTCGATGAGGCAGAGACATTTACGATGAATTTTATACATAATTTACAAATAAATGTTATTATTACAATATTTTTTATACCAATTTTTACATAATTAATCGAATATAACATTATATTATAAATATCGTCTTCATAATACAAATTTATTATGAAAAAGTCACATGAACATCTGTTTCTTTTACACGTTAACTTATAATCAAAGTGTGAAAGAGACATTATAATTATTAATAAGACGATTTACAGTCTTTTTTATATGCCTAGAGGAATATTGTCGAAATTTATGAAACAATTTATTATGAAAATTTTACAAAATATTATGCGATATGTTATAAAAAAAATTACAATATACAAAATGGTTGTGTAGGTTACATGATTTCATAATTAAAATGCTATATTTTTTTTACATTATGAAATAAAAGTTTTCAAAATGTCACAAATAATTCAATAGCCAATACATTTAATTAATTCATACATTCAAAGTTTTCACAAATAATTCAATTATATAAACAGTAAATGTTATATTCGATTCCATATCGATGTCTCGCCCCCAGAGTATTATAGAATGTTCGAGAACAATCCAGAATCAACCAGAATTATGGCCGCACAGTATTATAGCATTAATAATAGTTGCAAAAAATATACGATCATAATATTCTAAATGGAATAACCTACGTGCTATTTTTTATTACCAACAATCGCTTTAGGAAAATTGAGGCTTCTGAACATTGTTTTTTTTTTAGGAAAATAACCAGAATGTCTCAGTGTATAAAGGCCCTTATCTAAGTTTATATATAAATATTTTAAAGTTTAGAGGTAGCTGAAGCATACTACGCTAAAATTTAAGTACATTTAAAGAAATAATTTATCAGTCATTTAAAATAAATAGCTAAGTTAAGAAAAAGAAATCGAAGCTGCACCAAAACTTGCGCAGACGCAGCATTAAGCGTTAGAATATTTAAGAAAAAAAAAGTTTAGAAAGAGATAAAATAATATCATTAATTTGAATACATTATGAGATTTTGATAGTCTTTTTTAGCACCAACGTGGTTAAATATTTTATTTCATTTTTTCTTTCGGAATAAGAGCAACTAGTTAATATATGAAAATGATGAACTCATTACTATATCCTTTTTGCTTAAATTTGTAATTTTAGTCAATAAACAGACTTCAAACTTCATTTAAAGACTCAATAAAGAAGTAGGGCGAAAATTATATTATTACTTTTTTACATTATCTTACTATTAAATTATATTATTAAGTACGTATTATAATTATTTGAAAAATAAAGATATCAATATTAAGAGATATGGTTTCCAATTTCTCACAAAAGAGTGCCCCTAATCGTTAATAAGTGGCAAAATAGTGTCACTAGATTCTCTCTTATTACTATTAAAAATAATTTCCATCGAAAATCAAAGCACATAAGAAACTTAGGTCAGGGTCGTTTTAAATTTAACACTTTGAGTCTTAATCAGTTTTAAATGAACCTTTATAAACATATTTCTAAAAGTATTCATATGAAAAAATTATGAAAACCAGTCAAAGCTGCAATTTTTTAAAATAATTTACTTGGAGTATTTATTTCTTAGTAATAAAAATAAAAAAAATATAGAATTGCAAAAAAATATTAAAATTTTAAAAAGTCATTATTAAAATAACTTAAAAATAATCCACAAACTTCCATATGAATTTAAAAGATGCCTATAACATTTAATTTCTAGGTATATCTATAGATAAACCAATTTTCATAAATTTTAACAAAATATGTAATAGAGAGCGTTAAAGACAAATTAAAAGGCATAAAAAGATATGTTAGCAATGGAATTGGCTTTTTTCATTTAAATCACGATACAAGCTAATTACAAAGCGTTTTATAGATATTTTATTGTTCAAACGCAATTTGTGTTAATTACACGTTTAAATTTGATTGAAATTTAATAGAAAAACCTCTTTAGTTCTTAGAACTTTTAAACTAAATTTGATAATGAGTGTAAAAAATACTATTAAAATAATATATATATTTTTTGATGTCTTGATTTTTATAACTTAATAAAATTTCTTTACTTTGAACCATTTTTGTGGCTGAGAAACATTATAAATTTACATATGGCTTTTTTAAAACAGAATCAAATCAACAATTATCTGTTGACAACTGCATCGCTAGAGCATTTGTTTAAGACCATAAAAACATTCAAATATTACAAAAAAGGAATTTATTGCTTTAAAAATGGTTAAATCGTGTTTTTAAAGATATTACAGTCATTTGCCGTTTGCTTTACATATTTTTTTGCTTAAACTTGCACTTAAGACCTTGCAAATACATATTTTGAATATTTAATATTCAATGATAAGTGCAAAGTGTTATTTTTATCAATAAGCATTATTGATAACACCTTTTTATTTTGTATTTGCTTTATAATTTAAGGAGACCAATATACGCTAATATGTTCTAATCTTTTTGTTTATTGATACCTAATACTGACATTATCTTATTTTTTTGCAAAAAAGTATAATTTTAAGCCTCACGCATGTCCTACATTATGTGAGGTAAAGAGAGAGATAGAAGCTAGTAACAGTTAACTATGTAATTTTTTTATGAGAGAAAAAATTGCTAGTTACCAAGTAAATAAATATATATAAGTGATGTTCTAAATAAAATTTTAACAATAAACTGATTATTTTAAGATTTTTTGTAATCATTAGACAAAAACAAGTAATCACAAATTTTAAGCAGTTCAAAATTAAGTACAAATTGTACCGTAAATTTATATGGAAAGAATTTGAAATCGTTTTTAGTAAAAGTGTGTATGATTAAAAAATAAATTAAATTTTATATTATATGTAACATTACAAAAAGCTAAATGGTTTTTATTTATACACTTTAGCATATAGTAATTTTAAGATGTGGACTAATGCTGTTCAATATGACACAGTCAGGCTTTTGAACTATTGCTTAGGGTAAAATTTTTAAAATTGATTATTTCATTTTTTTTTAAATACCTACATCATTATTTCAAATAATTGCTCTTATTCATAGAACACGCGTACAAAATATAATAATAGTAAAAATATTTTTAAAAAAAAAGCTTAAAAATAATAAATATTTAAGTATTCAAACAATAGGGAGTTTAAAATATTTTACAACCTCCACTGAGCAAAGAAATTCATCAAAATTTCACGTAGGCTTTAGAACATTTTTTTAAAGAATCTTTTAAAAATAATAAGAATTCACTTATTTCTACATAATGAGATTCCATAATAATAAAGCCGTTTACGTAAAACGATAAAATGAGGCACAATTTTGAGGACTTATCCGCCTTGAAACACTGAAACGCTCTGGTTCAATTTAATAGCTAATACCATTACAATAAAAGAAACATTAGTCTTACAAATTATCAATTAAACGGTGATTTCCAACAAACACAAATATAATATGTGTACGTACGTTTCTATAATCATTATTTGGATTATGATGATTATGAAAGAATATATGTGATGGATTTGTTATTTAATTATACTATAATATGGAAAAGTAAGTACAACTTAAATCAACTTTCAGAAAAAAGATGTTTAAAGTTTGAAAACGGTTGGTTTTCAAAAAGAAAAGACTGAAAACATTTATAAAAAAATTGTAAAACATCTATGAGAATGTACAATTATGACTTGAACCCTTGAAATGATTTCGTTTTGCACAAGATGTTCGACTGAAATATAATTGGCGTCAGTACTTTTGCTAATACTTTTATTATCATTAAAAGAGGTGTTAAACGAAACAGTCATTTGTACAAAATCAAAACAATAGAATTTAAATTGACACATATTAATCTCAACAATAATTACTTTATTCTTTAATTAATTTACTACAATTGCAAAGTGATTAAAACTTTAATTTTGAATACGAAAGAGTTAAATTCAATTGTTTTTAGAAATATTTAAAAAGAAACAATTTTGTCTATACATTCTCACATAGATCTTATTAATACAATATGAACAGTAGTCATTTAAATAATTTAGACATTAATGTCACAAAAGTCTGCCAACCGTATCTTCGTGTTGTTGGAAATCACCCAAGATTTAGTTAAATATAAAATTACCATTTCCATCATTATAACTAACGGACTGATTTTGTTTTGAGACTTAAAAAATGAGGTCATCTCATTTAATAGGCAATTAATTATTCTAAGTACACAGCACATCTAAACAAAAACTAATATGAGAGAGAAGTACTATTAAAAATGTTGGTTACACATTCAAATTTCACACTGCATTGTGGTATTTAGCTTTCTTAATCTCATGTTAATCTCCAGTCTAAAGATCTAAAGATGCTGTACTTTATGATCTTTTGTTATCTTTCTCATTTACAATATTCTTTCTAAGAATGCAAACTCCAAGTTTTAATCTAAAATCTTTTATGTTTCCTTTTTCTTCAGAAACATTCTCAGAACCAAAATGATTTAGTAAAGTTCTTGTATCATCTATTTAAATAAATGCGGCGTCATCAATTAAATCTTGCATTCTGTTATGTCTCTTTGATTCAGAATGTTTCTTGTGTAATATGAGTGATCGCTAGTAATTTTTATATTATGTAATCATTTATTTGTTTTTATTAACAACATCTTTTAACCATTAGACTGGTTTGTCTTAATTAATTTCATGTGATGTAACTCTGTTGTTTTGCTTATTTTGTCATATAATATTTAGGCCACTTACATAACTTTTGGTATTAATCTAAAATTTAAACAAATGTTAGGCTTTGACTAACTTTTGGATGATTCAACAATTTTAAATCCCCTTTCTTGGATTCTCAGTATTGTCAAATGTAAATATGTTAGGCCCTGTATTTAGTTATTATTCACGCAATTAAACGCGTGATAAACTAATTGTTTGCACATCATACATTATTTTAACCAGTTAAGAGCAAGTAAACACGCTTAAAACTTATTACGAACAGGTTAGGCCGATTATCCCTTCACGAGCTTCAGGGTCGTAATCTTAAAATAAACTAAAGCTTTAAACATAGTCTGTACCACGAAACGGTTAAGTATATCTTCACGGTTAAGCTTTTTAAAATAGATGCACAGCATATGGAGCATAATAGATATTCAAAATTTTATTTTTAAGACCATTTGTTCGCTTGAATCATTTCGTGTGATGTCTTTTTACTTTGTTTTTGGTAAATTAAACTTAAGATATACGTCTATTACGATGTTCAACTTGGTTTCTTTTTTGGGGTGAAATCTGTCATTAAGAATCTATTCTGAGAGGAATTTATTTTCATAATGCTCCGTTCGTGGTCTTTTGTCTCACAAGGCTAGGTCATTACAGTGTAAAATAAAGCAATTAGTGTCACGTGTAAAAACGTTTTAAGTAATCAATGTAATGCTTCAATAATATGTTGTTTTTAAATATTTTTTTTATCAGACAATTAGTTTAATTCAGTTTTTATTTAGTTTAATGTAGATATCAAACTTATTTTTTGCTAAGATGATTTAGTTATCTGTTATTTTGGATCTTTTAAGAATTTAATGTTGTTTTTTTTTTTCATTTATTCTCATTTAAATTTTCTGCTTTATTTTAATAAAGACTGATCTTAATACTGTGGACTAAACTAATTCTGATAAAACAACAGTAATCAATGCAATGTGAAATGTAAATGTATCCTTAAGCACTATTTTAAAAATATACCAACTGCCACTAAATGCGTATGTCTAACTGAAAACCGGTCTATTTCAACTACTATTTAACTATTTGACTATTTCATTTGTGAACAGATGACAGATCACATTTTAGCACAAGATGCGCATATATGTTGGAACCAGAACAAAATTGATATGAAAATTACTTAAAATGAAGCAATTCATAAGTTTCTAACTAAGCAGTGTATAAGAACAAACCATTGTCAATGTATTGAATAAATTTATAGCAAAATTAAAATGCTTTGACCTAATATTATAGATTTTTGACAAAATTATGGACAGTTATTAGTTAATTCTATTACTTTATCCAAATATACCAAAGTTAGTCATTCTATATCTTTATTCTGGTTTCAAACATAAAATATCATATGAACATGATTAATTTCTAATCAATTTAAAATAGCTTAACACTTATTAAGCGGAGGCCAGATCTGAGATGTAATTTTGGCATTATTGAGTTTTGACTCAAAATAATATTTATTGTAGGTGACCAAAAGCCACTAAAAGCTGTTAATATATTTAATTTGCGTTATTTGCAATAATAAAGCATCAAATCAGTCGTGTGATCAAACAAAAATTGAAATGCAATATTTTTAAATACAAAAAAGGGAATTTATCACAATGAAAAAATGAAAATATATATATATATAGAAAAATTACACCCTAAATAAACCAAAATCACAGTGTGTCCGAACAAGATTTTCTTGTTCCATTTTTTTTCTCGTATAAATAAAATTATAATTGTATGGAAAAATAAAATAAACAAACATGTCTTTTGAACTAAATTAAACGCTAGCTACATCGCCCTATATAGAGACTTCATCTAGACAGTATTGGATCTAAATCTTAATCCACGATTGCATTAGTGAAAATATAAAAATTTAATTTCTAATGGTTTAAGAAACCTATGTATATTACCATTATACATTTTAACGATTTTTTTATATTTATATATATGTATGTATGTGTATATGATAACTTCATAATTATCGCCGCAGCAACTGCCTTCCGATCTTTATTTATAATAATAGTTCGATTATCCGTAGGCCAGATACTTTAGTTAATAGTAAAATTAGGCTCATGTTCCTTACACACTAACAATTTGTCGATTGGAACTTTCTGAAATAACTAGGAATTTTGCACAACTCGACCAACCAACAGTCATTTATCCATTTCGAACACCAATCTCGTCACCGCACTATGTACTTACAAAATCCAAAAGAATCCTTTATATGAGCACAGTATAACACTATCAATCATTCCAATTTAAATCACTAGAGTTTTGTTCACACCCACGATTCACGTAAAGACTAGAGAGTCCGGATAGTTTAGAGACTGTAGGGATTGTAGAGTTTGTGTTGTGTGTGAATCGGGTTTGGCCAATAGATCGGGTCGCGGTGGCCGCGCCGCTTTAGCGCACATTCACCGAGCCAGGGGCGCTAAAACGGCGGTCGCAGCCAAAGCCAAAGCCAAGGAGGAAGCTAGCGCCGCCCCGCGAGAGTACGAAAGCTCCTCGCTCTTTACTACCTCGTTTTGCGTCTTATCGTATTTGTGCGTCTTCTTTGTCACTGGCTTGAAGGTGGTGGTCGTCGTGGTGGTCGACGGCATGGTGGGCGGCGGAGGAGGTGGTGGAGGGGTTGGCTGCGAGGGTGGTGCTGGTGGCTGGTCTTCCGGCTTGCAGCACACCCGGAAAACCAGCTTCATATTGTTACTGAGACAACGACCCCCGATGCGTCTATGCAAATCGTCCTTACTAGACGTCGATATGAAGTAATAATCTTTACCTGGAAGGAATTCTAGTCCGCCGGGCTGCGGCGTGAACGGTCTGAAGGTAATCGTGAAAAACATCAGTTTGTGCGGCTTATCGCATATCGCTATAATGCGCGGGTTTGGATTGGTTATCCTACAAGTATCATATTCTTCTTTACTAACGTTATAAATTATATATTTCTCCGTGTCCTCCTCAAACGTTCCGGGCGCGTACACTGGACATATTATATTCACTTGGTCGTATTCGAACTGAGCGTTGCCTTTATTCAAATCAAATACATGGTCGGTGTTGTCTATTCTGAATATACTGTTCGTTGTGTTCCAATGTATGTAGAAGGATTTAGCGTAGTTACCCATGACGCTTTCGATGAAGAAGATCAGGACTAGTAAGGTCCAAGGCGCTTGTCGCAATCCGAAATAAGTAAAGGACACCATTCTGTATGTTTATCATTCACAAAATCATATCCGAAAGGAGACTCGAGCCACTCTATCTAAGCTTCAGCCCGGATATACCAATCCATATTTAGAAACAAACAAAATTCACTAAATACATAATAAAAAACCGTTTCACACAACAACAAGAACAATTTCACTCATCGCGTACAGTCCACCATGTTCGGTCTCCACTAGATTCTATTCATCGATAAATGTGGAATTTCATGGGACGTGGCCCGCTTTAAACGTCTCTATGATCACTTAAACTTTATTTATTTACACTGTAACGTTATTTAGTATTGCGTTGGATGTTTTCTATGTTTGTTAAGCGTTGAAATAAATCAATACATCACAGATTTTTTTACAATACTGAGGCGTTCTTTGTATGATCGTGCGTCGCGGAGTGGCTGCGTGGCGCCGCGCGGCCGTCGGTCGAATACTGGAATGCTGCTCGGGCTGGAGGTACGCATGCGGCCCGCACCCCTCCCCCACTAACCCCTAGTCTAACCGACGCGTTCGAGTTAATGACAGAATTTCACTGTATTATACGAGACCCAATGGCACTTTTGGTATTATGTGAGACCGAAAGCTTCGTAAAATGTAGAGTCCTTTTAAAATTTTCATACAAATCTTACTTATCGTATGTTATTATTATATTTGTTAATAATTTTAAGGTTTTGTACAGTTTAATTATTGTGGAATTCATAAATTTTGTGAGTTGTTACCGTATGTTAATATTGAACGTACCCGACGCGTAAGTAAAAAAGTGCATTGCCACAAACAAGCTTTAAGCTCGCGAAGCCCGAGCAAAGGCTTTATGGGGTCTACGGTACAATATGGGCTACATATTTAAATAGATCTTGTGATACTTATATCACTCTATCTATATAAATTTTATTTATTTTTTTATAATATATTAAACTGTCTATTTTAATGAATGTAGAGTCATTTTAAATAGAAATATATATTTTAAATTAATTTTTTTTATAAACTTACAATATAAATATTAATATTA
>DVQK01000624.1:0-10458 GCA_018231685.1 Heliconius clysonymus
ACATTCCCATTGACACGCTTTGCTTCTCGAAACCAGAGCGAAGAAATGAAAATATTAAATATTTCATCTCCTCGGATGGAAATCCAACCCACAACCAGTCGCGTTTACAGGCATACTTTGTGCCCCTGCGCCACGACCGGCCTCGTGTCTGTACATGAAATTATTAAGAAAATATGTTATTGGTAGCATTTAGTACCGTAATAGAACCAAAAAACAATGCATGTGCATTTAGTTACAAAACAGTTATAAAAGTTACAACATTTTCAAGGATGTTAAATTTGACGCTGTTTCTCACATGTAGCAGTGTAGGCAGAGGGGGAATAGTGTTAAGACACTGCGCTTCCCACTTTCCGCCGAATTCTGCAGACATTGTGTGTTGAGTGGTGGGGTTCAACGCCGCGCTTTGAAAGATTTTGTTCGACAAAACTTGCTATAAACATTTTATTGAATTAACTGGAATACTTTTGAGTATGAACGTGTAGATATTGATCTTAAAATTATATTATAATTACAAAACGAGAGAAAAGCCACGAGCGGTTCACTAGTGAAAAAATTGTAGTGAAACAAGTTTAGAGATAGCTTGTTCAATTTTAATTAAAACTTTACTTTAACTTTTTTATTTTTTTGACTTTGCTTTTGACTGACTCTAAACGCGACGGTTGTGGGTTCGATTCGCTTCGCTCTGACACGAGACCGTCTGTAGCCAAGACAAAGGTCCATTTGTTAAACTTGAGTTTTGTCATTCAACACGCTATGTTTCCAAAATGGGCTGCCCACCTATGAGGAATCGACTGTCTTATCACTAGGTCTCCTCTGCCTACCCTGCTTTAAGCGGAATACAGAGTGTAACTAAAAAAATATATTTCTTTAAAAGTTAGTGCCCGTATCATGTTTCGCATGCTTGGAATTGCACAAAAAATGTTCCAAATATTAAATTTTATGTCCCTGGCAAATTATCATCATGCTGAACATTTTTGCTAAGGCGATCTTTATATATAACCTATACATAATTTAGCTGTTCTTTTAGAGACCCACATGAGATATCTCCATGCTTTATTTTTTATATGTCATCTGAAGATGTGCTCATCACGTTAAATAAATTATGCTTAGGAATCATTTTAGAATTTCTTACAGATCACCTGGTCAATTATGGTTTTACCTCCGGTGTTTAGTCTTTGAAATAAATTATACCTTGACCTTGAAGAGAGAGAATATTTAATAGCTAACAAAAAAGTTTTATTCAAATGCGTCCAGTAGTTCCGAAAACGTGCGTATAAAAACATAAAGATTTTACCATTTATAATACAGATAGATAAAAAATCCCTAAGCATAGGATTTAAGCAAATGTATTTATCACGATGCATCTCTCATACCTATATTCTTTTTTTACTTTATTCTTTAGTTTCAAAAAAGTAGCGTATATGCGTGGAGAATAGTAGGTTCCCTCAATCTACCCAATCACGTTGTGAACATACAATATATTTAATCAGAGACACGTGCGCTCAAACAACGTAGATAACATAATATAGTTTCTGCACAAGATATAAATTTCAAACGATTATCCCACGCAATTAGTTTTATTACAAGTATATTTAATAGGTAGCGTGTTGGAATGTAAGTGAGTAATTATACCGTACGCCACTTCGTTACCGTCGAATCTGGAGCGATTAACACTTAACTTTTTACCCGTCGACCAATAGCAGCGGCCATTTTGCGTAATTATTATAAAATGGCGGCACAACATGGCGTCTTGTTTCGGGTTTTTGTGATTTATTTTCAATGTGTAATGCAGGCTGTGCTTTAGGATTTGTTTGTAAAAACAAAGAAATAAAAATATTGAAATAATAAAGATGTTATACAAAAACCTTTATTATCACGTCTAATAATAATTAAAAAAATATTCTTCTTTTTTTTATTTTAGTAATCAATGTATTTTTTAATTTATTTTTACTCCAATTGAAGAATAACTCATCTTAAAACAATAATAAACATTAGTTTGTCCAAATCATTGCACCTTTGGACGATCAATTAAGAGAAATTCCACTATAATCGAATTCACGTCACGTTTAAGCTCAGGCGGAGAATAACGACACAATGCCGCGGATAAGAACAAAAAAAAAGTTAGTGTGCCTCCGATTATGTCATTACAAAAGGGTTTTGTAAAAAATTAAAGGGTATTTCAGTATGTGATGATACAGTGCAATTAAATGCGAAGAGATGGCCCTCGAGACGTCGACGTTGCATAGCTGGGATACTCTCTTTTGTAACGCCGATCGAATGTTTAGTTATTTTTTGTGTTAATTGGTCACTTTTATAGTGATCTGAGCGGCTTGCTTTGTAGTGAGACCATATTGTTGGATTAATTCCTATGTACCTATTGCACTTATACTATAAACAAAAAAAAAACAAATCAACGTCACGGTGTATTTTGCATACAGCAGGGTAGGTAGAGGGAACCTAGTATTAGGACACTCCGCCACCTTCCGTCGAATATTTCGAGTTGGGTGCGTGTTGGGTGGCGGAACTCAACATTGGGATTTTGCTTTGGTGCCAGAGTGAAGAAGTGAAAATATTAAAAAATAATAATTCATTCCCTCGAGTGGGGATCGATCCCACATCATCACACGCATTACAGTCACACTCTTGTGCCACGATGGCCTCTGTACTATAAACATACATAGTTATGGCTTATTGCTTAAATATTTGTAATTTTTTTGTCAGTTTGTTGTCGATTTTAAGAATTAAGTGTTTATATATTAAGTTTTCTATATTTCGTCCATCTGAGTTACTTGAATATATTTAAATAATACTGGAATATATTTAAATAAATGAAAATATATTAAAATAGTGACTTCTGCCCCTAAGTGGGACCAACTAATGACTAACCTTACACACGTCAAACATTTTCTGAATGAAACATATTCATCATTTCTTCCTGGTATTAATCCCGGTTTTTACCTGGATCTGCCTTCCTACTCAACCTACTTACTTCACTTTGCACGGTCGTTAGCGTCCTCAGTGGTTAGACCATTGGCTCTCATGTCCTGCATCACGATATCCAACCAGCGCTTCCTTGGGCGTCGGAGAGGGACTGATATAGTTAGGCACTTGCATTCGACATAGTTTTTAGGCCGGGGCGTAATGTGGCCAAACCATCTCAGACGACGCTCTTGGAGCTTATTCGCTACGTCAAGGACTCTAAGACGTGTTACGTATGCGGTCAGATAGCGTTACGCCGCACATCCACCTCAGTGTCTTCATTTTCGTGACGTGAAGCTCCTAAGTGTGCCGAGATAGTGTTGGCCAACAATAATACGTGATAATGTGCTGAGGATTCTTTTGGAAGAACTTATTAAGGACGACTAGGTCAGACGCAATACAGGTTCTTAGAATATTTTCTCACTCTGTATTGCGAAGACCGTGCCCAAAACCTGATTTCCTAACCTATTTTCTGAATAAGGCTTATTTTATTTATTATATTGCGCTGTGTTCAGGATACGTATAACAGAGAGAGTCAGAATCTGAATTTTGCGTCTGTGCATTATGTGTTCATTGGCGGAACTCAACGCCGCACTTTGTGTTACCCTCTGCAGGAAACGAATGCCTTGACTGAAGATCAAACCCACAATGATGGCATACCACAATTAAACGCTGCGCCACTGAGCAAAGAGTAAGTTTTTATAATTACAAGGGATCTGAATTATTACATTCGTTGCAATTATAAAAACTTAGCTGTATTACAATCAATGGGAGAATTTAATATGCTATTAAATATAAATAATAATAGTGAAGTAACTTAATTAAAACGAACGTTATACTGTATTATGTTGATGTTTTTACATATTTGTAATATTAAAATTTAAAAAAAGAATATTACAGATAATTAAAACAAGTATCGTTATGGTCCAACAGACCTTAGAATTAGTTTAACATGATTATTTAGCAATGCTACTATACTTATTATTATAAAACCTATTTTTTATTATCTTTACACATCATAGCCTTTATTCAATTAATGCTTCTATTGAATTTGTTGAAGTGATAATTTATCTATTTTTTAATAAATTAATTTTACATGGCTGAATGGGAGTTATGTCATTAGATGCCATTTTTTATTTAAAATAAAAAATATACACCTGTTTTACTTAACACAATAACAAAATGATTTTCCATAATTATGAGGATCTTGACTCTTAATTTTTTATAGCGTCATAGGAATATAGCAATATTCCTATCCTGAGTATACCAGGGTAAGTAGAGGGAACCTGGGAACCTATTGTTAAGACGTCTGTTTCTCTGTCTCTGTCAAAGCTTGGCGTTAAGTTCCGCCACTCAATGCCTCAAGGATTCGGCGGAAAGTGGGTAACAGAAGTGGCTTAATAGAAAACGGAAAATCTTAGCACTATGTTTCCAGGTTTACTCCGTCTACCCTTCTATACGCGGGACACAGCGTGAAGCTACTTTTTGTGTTGCATGGTATCATTTATCGGGGGCACCTAACGTGATGTCACACATTTTAGTTATTTACATCATGGGGGCCAAGTCGTCGTAGAGATTGGTTTTTAATATAGATCCAGACCCAGCCCAACTCATTAGTACCTAAGTCAATTTGTAAGCCACATATTCAGGGGCTACGTATACCAAGTAGCAGAACTCAACGCCGCACTTTGGTTAACAAGACAGAAGATACTTTTAATTATAATTAAAATAATTAATTTTCTTAAGTGGAAATTTGAGGTCAGTCATGGCTCAAGGACACTAGTGTGCGACTCTTGCGATGCGATAATTTGTGGGTTTGAACCCACTCGCATTGCCGTCACAGCGTCAGTGGTGTGTGGGTTGAGTTTCGCCACTCTACACGCCATGTCATCAAAAGTTGGGCGGAAAATAGACAAAGCAGTGTCTTAACACTAGGTTACAATTTAGGTCCCGAAATTCGTAAAGCGCAAAAACGACAACTTTATATTTTTTACATCACAAAGTATGTGTACCTATAGTTACTTATTAAGAAAACGTATAAAAATTTAGACGTACCGGGTATTTTTATACGTTTTATTAATAAGTATTTTTAGGTCTATAGTACTTACTACTTCTGATCGCATGTCTGTGTGGAAGAGCAAGCTGCATAGTAGACATAGAACCCTAGTGGGCCCGGACGTGGATACTGCTTCCTCCTTATCTTGGTTACAGTTCGAGGATCTTTTCGGCGAAACTGAACTGATGAACTGAACTTAACTGTCTCTGGTTGTTCTCATCTTGCTAATGGTGAGTATTTGAATAGACACAATCAAGTAGCCAAGATAATATGAGGTATCAAACATGCTCTTTAATATGGTCTTGTGGAATTGGACGTACAATCCCACGCCCGTTCTTGAAAATAGCAGTGCTTTGCTCTACTGGGATCGGTCTATTATTACTGACAGGTATATTGTAGTCAATAGACCTTATAAAATACTAGTAAACGAGTAACGCGCCGTGCAGTGATTGTTGATATTACTATCTCATATGACGATCTCGTGAGGGAGGAAAAATAATAATAATCTAAATATTTAGACCTCACCCATGTGGTTACTGCCATGTGTGATGTCAATGCGACATGCGATATCAATGTGCCTATAGTGGTCTCAGTTAAGTTAACTCGACTAACATCTTTAGAGGTTATCGCTTAGCTGTTATACCAAGAACCGGACACAGAAGGCAATTTTACTTGAAACGGCGCGTATTCACTTAATAAATTGCCATTTGCATCGACGGCTGTGTTGCCTATTAAAAAAATGTTCTTAACACCTGTTAAAACCTTGTATGCCTATTTTAGTCATTTTATTAGCTTAGCGGTTCTGTACCTCTTAAGGAAAAAAGTAACCCTTATAAGATCACTATATTGCCCGTTCGTCTGTCTGTCTATCAAGTGACTTTATGTCGAGTCGACTTTATCGAGATATCGAGTTAAAACTCAAACCATATACTCACGTCTACGATCCAATAATTTCCTGAAAAAAACATATTTCTACATTTACCTAATATGGCCGTTTATATAAAAAAATGTGAAAACTACCGTTGTGGTAATAAAAATAATAACCTTAAAAGGTGGGCAGAACTTGGTATTAAAGCTGTTAGTTCAAGAGGTATCAGATGAAAAGGCTAGAGCCTTTAGCTTGAATTTTAGAAATAGCTAGACCTCTAATTTTTGTACGGAACCCTCGGTAGGCGAGTGCGACTCGCGCTTGTTCGGTTTCAGTTTATAGAGCGAAAATTATTGTTAATAATTTATAGTCTATTTTTTCTTTATCTGTTTATTCTTTAATAATTATTTAGTCATTGAGTACGGACGATATTGCGACACTAAGTTATAAATAATGTGACAAAGTATTTATATTATACCTATATTTTTTCAACAAATTACGTTTGATTTGAATATTGTAATATATGATGAAATAAATGAGAAAATAATTTCCTTTTGCAAGTCAATTTTAAAATGTGTTTGTTTATTTATATAAAAAAATAACAATGAAGGTTTTTTTAGTATATGGTAGGCAGAAGAACTTTAAATTAATCATACTCATGTGTGGGGATCACACAACTATCGCGTTTAACGTCTGATACAGTTTCACTGTGCCACGGCAGAATCACATTTTTAGGCAGAGGGAACCTGGGAAACTAGTCTTAGGACACTCCGTTTTCATTAGGACATTCCCGTTTCCCAATTTTCCGTCGGATTCACTGCGCTCAACATGTCCGTTACAGGGCCTTGACAGATGTAAACTGGATCACCCTGGTTGTATTTAAAGCCAAACACTGTACCACTGCGCCACGACACACTGAAATGTGAGTAGTTATTTTCAAAATCTAAAAACATCCTACTTCTTCCAAGCCCTTGACACTACTTGACATTTCTTTTGAGATGTAAGCTAGCTAGCAAAAACTAACATTAATCACGTGGTAAAAGGCAATTGGCGTGACGCAGATACTGTGCGGTGTCTCAATAAATCTGGTTTCAAATTCTATTTGGCACGCGATTTCCATGTAAATGCAACAAGAACGTCGGGTGACTATGATTTATAAAAAACAGATAACTATTAATAATACCTTACTACTAGCTTTAATGTTTTCGAGAATAAATCCTTCTTTATTTGGCATAGCGAATTTAATGTTAGGGCACTTAATATTTTACCTTTACTAGACTTTACCAAAATCGAGGCAGTCGTTGCACAGCGGTTTAGGGTGTGACTGTGACGCGACAGTTGTGGATTCGATTCCCACTCGGGAAAATTATTTTCATTTCTTCACCCTGGTAATAAGACAACGCGGCGTGGTGTTGAGTTCCTTCACTGAACATGTGCTGTCTCAAATGAAAATGAAAATTGCACAGAAAATTTGGAAACGGAGCATCTTCTACACTTCCCCCACCTTTTGACCAATTTTGGAGACACTGTGTGATGAATGCCAGATTTAACTCAATTAAATCGAGATAATTACTAAAATATTTTGTCTTTTTTAATGATATGGTCATAATACAGATTTAATTCGCGAACGCAGTTCAATTGTAATTGTATACTCGTATACTAAACACTTGTGAAATTCAGCGTAGACTCGCCGCCCCTCGCCGCAATGTTAACTAATATGTAGGCTAGTAGCCAGTAGGTTAGTGGTCGATTAGGAAATAGTAATAATGCTGATTTTTATAACAATATGTAACGTTTATCACTAAGAGATAAAAAATTTAATTAAATAATAAATAAAGTTCGTCGATCCTCTATTTCTGTTGTTGTTTTTAGGTTTCATATTAGGCGTCACGCTATCCCGCACATTACAGGGTAGGCTGCCTAAACAAAATGCGGGACATAGCATAAAGTTAAAAAAGATATCTTTTAACAGTGATTAAATATTCAATTTAAATATTTCACATGCTCCTATAGGTTGCTAAGACAAAGGTCGTGGATTTGATTCTAGCCCGATGTAGAAATTTGTTATGTTGTAATGTTAGCAATTTTGTTTTTAACTATGTAAAAATTAAGAAGGATTATGTAGAGCGTCGCTTTTCCTGTAATTTAAGTTTGATGAGGCGGATGTGGCGCAGGGGCACAAGGGTGTGACTGCAATGCGATGGTTGTGGTTTGAATCTACACTCGAGTGAATGAATTATTATTTTTTAATAATTTCATTTCTTCGCTCTGGCACCAATGCAAAAACCTGGCGGTGAGTTCCACCATTCAACACGCAATACCTCGAAAAATTTAGCGGAACGTGGGGAACGCAGTGTTTGAACACTATGTGACCTCTGTTTACCCTGATGCATGCGGGATACAGCGTGATGCTAGTTTATTATTCTGAATCGATCAGAATTTTAAATAGACATATTCAATATCACTCCTTAGAATACAATATAATGTCACCAAACGCTGTACTTGATCCTTTTCGTTAGTATATTATGAAAAAAAATATCTATGTTTACCATTTTTTTTAATTTTTATTATTTTTTTCTCGAAAGTTCTTCAGACAATCTAATTCTACTTGTATATTGTATGCAATTGATACAAATGCAAATACTTTCTTTAACTCGATGATTATTTATGTAGGTACTTAAGAAAAAAGAAAGTAAGCCAAATAATATGTAAATATATATAGATAAAAATGTGTATGTCAACTTAACTTATATATAAAATTTTCCACCGTTTCTGCTGTAAAATACCGTATAAATATAATAATATCTGTACTTATTATAAATTTTATGGGAAATTTTCAACTTTTACAAGATTCACCGGATACAGAAATATCTGAGAGATCGATCGAAAATTCGCGTACAGTACATAAATATTTGTACATACACACGTCACCAGGGCGACACGTATTTTAGCGCTTATTGCGCTTACTTAAGCGCTATAACGAATCAAGACCACAGTACCACAGTAGCCCACTACAACGGCTGCTAATTTAGGCGTCCTCTTATTTATGTCTTCATACGCACCGCCGATAGCCCCTAATTACGTGGCCGACGCAAAAACACTAATCGACCATCGCTTGCCAGTCGTCGTTCTTAAAGAAACTTTAAATCTCCTCGACATTCTCGAAACTAAATCTTAAGAAACTAAAGCTTTGAAGCTCACTTTGGTTATTCTTGTTAAAGCTCTTGCGATGTTGGTCCTTCGAGCAGTCTATAGAAAATGTCGCCATAATGTCGTTAATCTACACTTCATTTCGGAGCCAATATGGTCTTTTACAAGAGGCACTTGAGTTAATTTTAAAATCCATCGATATATACGACATTTTTCTTTGGATAGTTATGTCTTTTGATCTAGGAAATTGAAACCTTTTTCTACGTAATAACGGTTTGAAATTGTATAGCGTCTTTCTTGTAGTTAGGTCGATTTACATAGCATTTTAGAGTTGCCCATGAGAAACGTTAATGAGAGCGGCTTCGTTCAGATTCCTCGCCAGCAATGTTAGTGTATCTGCTTTTGTCGGCGCGATACGACTTTTTGCGATGTTCAATGATAACAATGAGCGGTGTTAAGAAAAGACGAAATCCTTTGGAGATAATAAGAAGCGAGATAATGGCCAGTTAATTAATTAATGTGCGCCGTTGAATTGTGTTTGAACGCCGGTTAAATCGTATACGTTTTCGCGATAGCTATCTGGGCACGTCTTCCGAGCGGTCGAAAAAACTCGTTCGCTCCTCGCTCCCTGCATTACTGACCGTAGCAGACAATCGCTTCTTTATCCATGTAATAACTTGTGTATGGATTTGGGTCCCTTTTTTATATGTAGGTATGCGATTTAGAAAGGATGAATAAAAATAGCTTCACGCTTTCTCCCGCATTTGTCTCGTTACGCAGAGCGAGGACATGAAAATAACTCATTCTCCCGAGTGGAAATCGAACCCACGGTAGATTCAAGGCGGCACTTATAAAGAATTTTTCTTATATTCTCGACAATCACTCTATTTCCCTTTTTGCTGTCTATTTATTAACATTACGTGCTAAATGCGAATTCTAATAGCATCTTACCTAGATGCTGCAGTAGCACATTACGCTTTTTCAATCATAGCAAAAGATCTAGAGGAAACTTAGTGTCCAGACACTGTACTCGTGTTGAGTGGCGAAACTCAACGCCGTGTTTTATCATACTCAGGTATTTTATCTGATCGAACCGCGAGAAAATTAAACTATCTAAACCTATGCTGTCACTATGACCAAAATTTGGGAAAATACCGGTCTCGATTACACAATATTTACCCACATAAAGAATTATCTAGAATCCATTCATGTCTTTAATAATTGTATAACGCATGAGGCCAGTCGTGGCGCAGGGGCACAAAGTGTGACTGTAAAACCGACTGGACGTGAGTTCGATCCCCACTCGAGGAGTTGAAATATTTGTTTAAATGTATATTTCCATTTCTTCCATTTCAGAATTCGGCAGAAAGTGGGGAACGGAGTGTCTTAACACTAGGTTCCCTCT
>DVQK01000625.1:0-10450 GCA_018231685.1 Heliconius clysonymus
GCGGGTTCGAGTCCCGCTACGTTCAAATTTTTATACGTTTTCTAAATAAGTAGAAGTGAATATTGTTCTAACTGTTACTATAATCATTATATAGCTTATGATAATTAAACTAGGTACGTTTTAACCTAGTTTGAAGTTAATACTATATCATCTATCGGTAAATAATTATTCATTTACCGAGGAACAATGTTTTTTTTATCTTCACTACTATATATATATATATATAGACTAATTATAGTAGAGTAGGCAGAAGGAATATATACTATTGAGATACTCCGTTTCCCCACTTTCTCACACATAATAAAAATTACAATACAAATGTATGTCCTACTTCTTCACAGATTCAAAATAAAACGTTATTTATTCAAAAATATGTAAGTACTCGTTCGTAGTATACACCTTACACATTAAATCATAATATTTTTTTTTCTTTTATTAGGAACTTGGTTAATAAGCATTTACGATGGCTGGAATATCTACCTTATAGCTGAAATTGGGTATTTAATTATACTTAGCATCACACTCGACTGATTTTAAAGAAAGGAAGAATCTGAATGACTGATATCAATGATATCACTGAAAGTAATTCCCAGAGTAAATTAATTTTGTTACTTCAACGAGGCATACATGGGCCTGGACTTTAGATTTGAACAGATATGTTCGTAAAAACGTTATTTTTTTATTTCTCAGAACAATTTTTTTGTTAATAAAATTTCTAGTCACAATATTTCGGGGTGAGCAAGGCCCACACGGCTCCCCCAATTCGTGCACCTATGGTTACGACGATAACGTTTTATGTATTAGCAATTAATTATTGCTAATACAAGTCTATTTCGCAGATCGTCCATCGGCTTTGTAGATTCATTTAAAAATATAATTATGAAGGCAATGAATAAAAGTAAAACAAAATAATTAGCTGCATTGTTTATTTGAAATACGTACATTATAGGGACAACTAGATAAAAAAATCTATACCAGACTATGAAAAACAATTGATATGGTAACAATATGAATATATCAATGTATGAAATATTTTTTACGAGGCAATTTTCATTTATAATTTTTACAAATAACTATAGAAGAGATTAAGTTATATCTAAATTATGCTTTATAACGGAAGCTAGCTAAAAGGAATGTCGAAGTTATTATTATTAATAACATGTGTACATTTTTATTTTACCTACATAATCATTTATATTAAAATAATTCTAAATGACCTAACAAACAAGCACTAAATAAATAAAATGTCAACATATTTTAACTTCTATCTGTAAAGAATCTAGCGAGGCACGATACACCTATATCAATTTGGTAGGTAAGTTTAAATGTAATATAATAATAGATATTTTTATTAACTTTTGTATTTGTAAAATTGTATTTTTTTTTAATGTCGATTATACATAAATCATATAATTGTAGAGGATATTTTGACTGCCTTGTAAATTGAACACCATAGTAATATGATAACAATAACATTAATATGCGGAAAGTAGAAAATGGATTTTAACGATCATAGGTAAAATTTTCCGAGATTAAATTATACGAGACTATTTGGTGAATTGAAATATTTTAAATGACGTATCAAGAATTCGCTTGAACCCGCAAGCGACAAGTGAATTTTATTTTACCCGCAATTCTTTAAATTTTGCCTACAATCGTCCAAATGTATCAAAACGTCAAAGATTTCTATCTAAAACAGGCATAAATACGAGTAAAATTGCAATAAATTACAAACAGATTAAACCACTCACGCGTCATTATTATGTTTATTCTAATTTTGGCATGTAAAATGTTTTTTTTTAATCCGTCTATACTGACAAATATCGAGATCAAAATTTTTGGAATGGTTTCGATTTTGTTCTTGATCTATTAATTTTACATAAAATTATTTATTTTATATTGATTAAATTACTTAAATAATTCATACATGTATAAATTATAAACTCAAATTTCTCTGTAAATGGGACCGAGATGTAATTTAACTATTGTCTATTCATGTTTTATTTATTTTTTGCAATGATTTAATATTATATTGGCTATTTAAATTTAATTAAATATCTGTTATCCGTACTTCGAAATTCGATTATTATAATATTTGAGTAAAGAACAAAAACACTTTCTCAATGATTTATTAATTGGCACTGTTGACAGGAGTGATATTAAATTGATTGTTTTCTAATTCTGCGCCATTATTTATTATCGTAAAATGAAATTGCACTTTCAATAATGTAAGATATTTCGCAAATATTTTTTTTTAATGTCAGCTGATAAAAGTCAAGATATACTATTAAATGTTTACAAATTTTTAAAATACATAAAACATAAGTGTAATATTTTCCATATTTCACACGTGTTGTATAAAAAATTTAAATTATTAACATTTTATATACTATTATTATATAGTAATAATCATCTGCCAATTATTTTTTGTTAATATACCCACTAATGTATTGTCAAAATGTAAAATGACAAGCATTTTAATTACACTTATTTTTGCTTAAAAAATTAAATTTGATTTGACAATGTTATACAAATTTTATCAATGTACCTATTTATAAGCAATTTACTAATGTATTTTTAATGTACATTGTGATAATATTTATATTTATAAAGCACTTTATAATTTAATTGTTTGTTAAAAATCATCAACATAAAGAATTTTATACTTATGACCAGCAATTATGTACTTTAGGTATTTGCCTAAACATTATAACTTAAAAAAATATCATTAGTTAAGATTTTAATTTGAACAGTTCATCAGTAATCAATCTGTAATGATTTTTTTTATTATAAAAAAAAAACATAAGGTAGGCTTAAAGAAAAAAGCTTGTAAGCTTTGGAACAAACACTTTTTTAATTTTGTTAACTTGATATTAGAAAATGGACTGCATGGTTAATGCATGGCCTAAAATGTCACAGTATAAAATTCTTTTTTATTCAGCAACTGCACTATAGTACCACAAATACATATGTGACAATTATATATCTATTAATGTAAAACAATATATTTATTTTTAATAAAACAACAATTGTATAACTTAAATAAAAGCCATATTTTTAAGGCATACTATAAAATTGTTAAATTTATATTATTTATAAAATATTGTAATATTAAACATTCAAATACTCGAGTGAAATTGATTACATTCATCAATATTATTAAAATATTTTTAATTTAAGAGTAAAAAGGACTTAAATGCCATACATATTTTTTTCATAAAAATTTATTTCATTGTGACATTTTTTATATGTTCACACATACAAATATAAGAATAATTTATTCTCTTAATAATCTCGCATATTAATACATAATTTAATTATTTATTGGGAATGCTGCATTTAATATAAGGTATTAGGATAACACTGACAAAAATTATGTAAGTAGATAAGGAGTACATCCAACACCAAATTACATACGACTCATAAAGAAGAAAAATACGAAATAGCCAAAATTGTTCATGAGAATACAGCTTTGAGCGATTATATTCTTCTAAATTTGAAATATATACATGGATAAATGATCTAAGATAAAGCCTGGATCACATCGGCGTCGATAGTTGGTGCTTCGACCGGTCGACACCGACATCCACGGTCACGACTTTCCCATCAACCAGCGCGTCCGCCTCACTGTCCGGGATTATCACGCACACAAACGACCTCCCACTGTTAGCGTCCCGCGGGTATATAGTCATTGGGATGAACCTATCACTAGTCCCGTCCACGTACGCCGCTAACCTCGAATATACTTCAGGGAAATGCTTCTTCAACACAACCCCCCGACCTTCTAATTCGTTTATGATATTCCTAAAGCATATCTCTCTGAATTTGTGCGCTGTTGCTGCGTTCTTTTCTCCCGCGTTCGTTAGTTTTGATGTTAGTATCAATGTTTCTCGGTCCTCGGGCGTGCCTTTACTGTCTCTTCTATTTCGCTTTCGATTTTGTTCCTGAATTGCTTGCGACACTGTTTTACTAAGGCGCAATTTTGCGCATCTCGACACCATTTGTCGCTCCCATTTCACAGCACCTTTTGTTGGCACCTCACTTATAATACAAACTGCAACGTATAATATGACTCTGGTTTCTGGGTTGTACGCTTTGCAAAGCTTCACTACTTCAGTGTATAATTCCGCGCCCATTTCGTTAGGTTGTAGTGACGTCCATTTCACGAACTCTGGTTCGCTCAAATATTGGTAGCCATGTGTGGTGAATTTTTCGGCTGCTTCTGGACTTGTGAAAAATATTTTTACGACTCCTCTCCCTTGGGCCAAATATCCTTTATGTGCTATTGTACTTATTTGTGTTAATGAGTTGGAGTCTTCTTTAGCAGCGGAAATGATTTGTCGACACAACGTACTTGCACGCGAATGAAGACACACCTTCCTATGTTTTTCCCAATGTGATCGTCTGCATTCTTTGGAGCAGTACATAGTGGTGCAGTTATGACAAGTTTTGTAATGCCTTTTGGCATCTGAATGAGTTGCTCGAGAGGAACATTTGGGAAATTTACACTTAACGAATGCATCGTCAGTGCTATTTTCTGTTTGAAGCGAAGCGAGGGATGTTTTTGAATTGTGATGAGTTACATCTGAGCGTAAGGCAGCGGCATCAAGGCTTGTGCGGCGGTCTAAAGACGAACTGGGATGGGCGAAGGGCTCACTCCGTCTTCGAGAATGATCGCCCTGCGCCGATCTCGGACGCCTAGACTCCTGCATAGTTGCCGGAACATCAACTGTATCCTTCCCTGCAATACAATCTTATTAGTACTAAATAATACTAAAGGGATCATAATTGTTAAGACTCAGGACCATTTAGCAAATAAACAAGAATGTAACTTAAGTCAAGATGCTACACGACAAGACAGCATGCTTGGACATACATTCTAGTCTATCACAGGGACATGCAAACTTACAGTGGTAGGGAGAATTTTGAATATATGTATATAATATAATAAGATTTATTGCCAGAAAATTAAGGTCAAAGAGGATTTAATAGGTCAAAAGTGGGCATACATAGTGGGAGTACTATTAAGGGGTATATAATACCTGCAGCGTCTTGGTCATTGGTCCTCGATGCAAGTCCCTAAAAACTTAGAAATGGTACAAGCGAAAGTTAGGGCAAAAATGTGAGGCGTGTTAGGTGAGAATATAAAAAAATTGGAACGGTTTTGACTTACATATCGTTCCTACCTGGTCGATCGGGACTGGGGTCGGTGAAGGAGCTGGGGTCGCTAGGCGTACTGATGAAGCGCGATGCAGGTGATATGCTGCTATGGCCACTACTCGCTAACTGCTCGTAGCGCGGGCTCTGAAAGCAATGTAGGCAAGAGCTTTGAGCTTTTTTGAAAATTTACCTTTATAATGCAAAGAACCATCCAGGTTTTGCTAGAATATGAAATCAGTTCTTCTTTACAAGCTTCCACTACAAGTATAAACTACTAGTTTGGCATTTCAGTTCTCAAAATTTGTGAGCAATTTAAATTTGCATTCAATGAAAACACATTAGAAAGTATGCATCATTTTATTTAAGAAAGGTTCTTACGTATATATTATTTATTTCTTAGAAATTCATATTAATTAATTTATCAGACATGCATACCTTTCCGCCTAACAAAAAATAAGGGCTAGCAGATTTTCTCGGACTGGGCTGAGGAGTCGGTATCCTCGTTGGTTGCGAAGGAAGGCCTAGAAGCGAATCAAGCACGTCCTCCAACGTGGTAGAACTGGGGGACGGCCTAGTAACACCCAGGTTTAGGGAACGCTGGGAATCTTGAAAGTCTGTAAGTATTAATATTTTAGTTATGGCAAGTCGTCGGTAAAAAATTTGTCTGTTTTGCAATTACTTTGAAAATTTTATTATCTGTTAAGTATTAGAATTTCTGATTAATTAGCAAATGATATATTTAACTGCAACATTATAATTAGAGGACTAACTAAAATTATTTAAATAAAATATGCATAGAAATTATAAGGGCAACGTTAAATATTTTCAGAAGATATTTGAATATAATATTTTTAGTATAATATAAGTATATTTAGTAAGCATAAATGTAAAACAAGTGGAACAGGTGCATAAAACAGGATATGGTGGCTAAACTATATCTAGTTTCAAATAATAATGTTCACTTACCCCGGTTAGTGTTGTTATTTTCCATAAATTTATCGAACACCTTTTAAAATGATAAAAAGACTACTTTCTTCGAATTACTTTAAACTATAATCTATACTAGCAAGAAAAAATTAACATAATTAAAACGTCACAGAAATAAAAATAAAACAAAAATAAAATAAAACTGAATATATTTAATAATCGTTATAAGTAAAGTTTAACTTAAAAGGTACATACAATGATATAAAATGTAATGTAGACAAACAATATTCACTTCATAATAATAAACAAAAAGGTACCGAGATTCTATAACATTTTACATAGCTACTACTATGAATAAAATTACATTTTACATACAGAAATATTTAGTTTGTTGGTCATATAGAGAGCTACTGCACTAACATGAGAATAATAATATAGAAAATGGCGTCAGGTTATTAGGATTATTCTGACCACAGACTGTCACTTTAAAAATGATTAAATAATTAATAAGAATTAGGTTTAGTTTAAAAAAAATGCTTCGAAAGATAAGACTATTTTGTCGTTGATTAAAATTTAATCATTAAATATAATCGGGGGCGTATTTTCGGAATTTTTCTTCGGCAGTGCGAATTTTGTACGCTAAACTATAATTTCTAACCTAATCAGAACCTGTATAATTTACTTAGGGACGTGCCGACCCAAACATAAATTACGAGGTGATTCAAGTAGAAGGAACTTAAATTTTTGAGACATCAGTCTGTGTCACTTCTCATCACCACATAATATCATGGTTCTGATAACTGTCGCCTTGGTTTATATATTTATTTATATTATATTATATTAAGGCTTTATAATGTTATATAATTAGATTATTTGTGACTAAAAACTAAAGACGAAGGCAGAAATTTAAATAGGACAGTAAGTAGGTAACAGGAAGTTAGCACCTAAAGTAATATATAGTGATATTGTATTTACAAAACTACGTATTATTTTCTAACACTAAAACTAATCAATATAGATATGCGTTAACAAAATAAACACACAAACAAAAATAATTTATTCTGTACATTGTATGATAAAATACTTGTAACTGGTTCTCATTTCCGATTTTCTTGAAATTATAGTTATGGCAATAAATTCATTAAAACCTTATCTATTGACTATTCCATTATAAAGTGCAAGCATTGCGCAAAGATGTTATGATATGTTCCAAAAGCTGGATACTTTTACAGCAAAAAATAAAATCATAAAAAAAAATATATTAAACTTATAACAAATTAAAAATTTTAATTCAATCTTTGCTAGCATTACAAAATAATAAAACAATACACTGGCAACATTTTTGAAAGTAACAAAAAAAAAACAAATATCGCCAATTCAATAAAACGACAAGCCACAGATAATTAAAGCCGCTACAAGCTAGTGCTTAAATGTAATGCACGAATAAATGCTTGCACAAGAAGTGATCGGTGCAACACTAGTTACGCATATGGTCCTGAGTCTTACACTATAAAGCTGTATTACACAAACGTCAAATGAAATCCTTCAGCTTCAGCGACTTTACGATTCCATTTCACTACAAAACACAAAGTGAAGTGACACTGCAGGTTTGGATATCAGGGTATAAGTAAATGCATTTATCAAAACGTTATCAGGTACTAAATGTTATTTTTTTAATCGCGGCAAATTTAAGTAATACATCGGCGTTTTAGCTAGGGGAATGTTCGCACGGTCGTGTATCGAAACCTGCAATGTGTGGGGTGGTCACGCTCGCTCACCGGGCGCCGCTCGGTGGTCGAGGCGCAGGGAGGACGGCGGCCGCGGGTGGGGCGGTGGTAGCGCTTCCGACACCACCAGCGGGGTCTGCGGCGACTCTAGCGGTTTCGTGCCTGCAATTGAAATTTGTTACGAACTAAGTTCCCATTCATTTATTCTATAGCCGCCTTTTACTATGTATTACTACGGTAGAAGTTACTCGTTTAGAAAAGGAAGTTTGCGATACATTTTTTTTATGAATGGCAACAAGTTGCTACATTGAAAATGTGAACTGAAAGAGCTCAGTATAATGAATGAATATATTCAAAGAGTTTATATTTACTTATTTACGCAAAAAAAATTATAACATCAAGAAGCTAATCGTAGCGCAATTTCAAAATTGGGTGACTATAAACGCGACAGGTTGTGGAGCTGATTCCCAGTTGAAGAAATGAAATGTTTAATGTTCTGGTGTCGAGGTAAAAGCGCGGCGTTGAGTTCCGCGACTCAACACGCAATGACTCCAGAATTCGGCTTAATGAGGAGAATGAAGTGTCTTAACGCTAGGCTCTGCCTAAGAATAAAAAAATATATATATTTTACTTAAAATTGTAAATTGTAATTACCAACAAATGAACTTTCGACCCAATACAATTTCTGACTGGATCTCGGCGAGGGCTGCCTGTCGATGTCCCCATTAGCCGGCTCGAGCCCCGACACGTAGTGCACTATCGCCGATGTGACCTCTTTGATCGACGACTGAATTTCCTCGGCCGCTTTTGCTGATGCGGACTGCTGAAGAAGGGACGAGGCTAGCCTAAAAGACAATTAAAAAACAATTACAAAAACTGTAGAACTATTAAAGAGATATGTTTTGCAAAATGACCTAAAAAATAATAGTGCTGACAGTTGAAAAACATCCATCACTAATGATCGTTTCACACTCACAGAGTTGATTACGATTACTTTCTTGTACGAGTACCTCAATAGTCTGTCATCAAATACGCCACGTATCTTAATCAATGAAAAAAGTGGTAATTCAATGTGCAGACGGTACATAAAGATCAAAAGAAGTTACATTATTTCATTCATTCATTCATCAATGCACGTCCTAGATGGTTTTACTTAATTTAACTAAAAAATATTGCGGTTACTGCTAATACATTATCTTTATTTATTCAAAAGGATTCTACGTAATTTAAAGGTTAGAGAGGTTTCTTGAGGTAAAATTTTGCTAACTCTGTTATTTTTTAAAGTAAAGATATGAACGTCAACGTTTATGAGGTCAAGTCACGCTAGGTGAGTATAAGACGTGGTTTAGAAAATGTGTCGCATATGCCTTTGTCCTAATCTTTTATGTTAAAGGAGTAAATGTTCATACAAAAAAAAATATTTTTTTAAAGTATTTGTATCACTAGATATATGGATATCACTAGATATATGGATATTTTTTTATTATTTTTTAAATTTAATATCAGTTTGTTCTTGTGCAATATCATGTTGTCGTCGTATTTTTAATTCATTTAACAATATAGATAATTTGTATCGTTAACATAAACATCGTTGAAGATTTAAAACAATAAGCAACGAATAGAAATTCATTAAATAATACTGAATATTAAAAATGATCAATGAGAAATAATCCAACAATAGATATGATTGGAAGTAAGAGAGAATAACAATTTTTTTTTATATATATAAGTACTTACCTCTCGTGCGGCGTCCGCGGTGTTGTATTCAATCTCTCTTGACTCCTCCAACCTAGATATGGCTGTCTCGCGCTAAAAGAGGATCGAGTGGAGGGCGAGCACAAAGGACTTGTGCCGCGAATGCTACTCCGAGTTGAGGAACACGGTGACGTCTGAAATAAATACAGTTTCTTAAATTTCATATTCATTTTTACTTACTTTACAAGACAAAAAATGTCAAATTTTACAAACAAGCTTTCCAAATGTGACAGAAAAAGCTTGAAATTCCTTTAAAAAGATACAGGGAAGATACTAACCTGGTTCGAGTTAAGGCGGCTAGTGGACCATCTACCAAAGCTAGTGGTGTGCGGGGACAGTTGAGGCGGGGGCGGCTGCGCATTCGCGCCGAGGCTGCCGAGCGAAGTGGTCTTAGAATTGAGGCCGCTCCAGCGCGCCGCAGACGCTGATGCATCAGACAGCCGCTTGCGGAGCAGGAAGCCTTCCCGAGGAGTTGGGGCATTTTTGTACCTGCAATAGGAAATATGATAACTTAAGTGTTTTAACTTTACGGCATAAATTGCAGAATGTTGTTATATGAACAAAAATTTAAATGTTATTTGATAATCTACCTGTAATCATGATTTACGTACGTTACGTTTAAAAATTACATTAGAATCCATAAGTAATTAATATGTATAGAATTTTATTCTTGATTAAAAGAGCTTATTATGTTAAAATTCTAAACAAAATATCATAGACATTCTATGATATCGTATCGCGTGGTATTATAAATTGCAAGGCGCAGGTCGCACAATAGAGACACAAGAGAGGGCGTTATCTTGATATCGCTATAGAACTATGTTCGTTGAGCATCGATACACCGATATTAAAAATGGCTGAGTAAAATTCTTTTGTGATAG
>DVQK01000626.1:0-10450 GCA_018231685.1 Heliconius clysonymus
ACCAAGAATGATATAGAAGTGGTCCTTGATCAAGAAAAGGTTGGGAACCCCTGATATATATGAACCGATTGTAATTTATTTATTTATTTAAAACAAACACAAAATGATAAGCAAAGCTTGCTATAGTGAAAATTGTATTTAAATCGGCTTAGCCGTTTCTGAGATTACTAATTAATTACTAACACTAGGTTCCTTCTGCCTACCCTGCTATGGGCTATGTGCGGGATACAGCGTGAAACTGAGAATGTATTGCCAGTCATGTGTAAATCACATGACAGATGCCAATGTAGTGAAATAAAAGATAGTATTTTTAAATATTTGAAACCAACATATATACAAAATAAGCGCCTAGTTACCGGCCTAAAAATAACTTATAAAAAAACTGATTTCCTGTATAGAGTTTTATGATTTTTATTGGTTATTAGGTATTCATCTTTCTTATTAAATTATTGTAGCTTAACTTAGACAATATCTATTACTATTATTCAGATTTTTCTTATACGAGCTTAAATAACTTCTGGAATGGAACTCCTTACCATGAACCAATTTTAGAAGATTTTGGAAGACACATTTCTTAAAAATGCAGGGTAAACATTTGCCTGACATTCAAAGTAATAGTTATTATAAGTAATTAATTTATATATATACCTAAGTAAAATATAGAGTTACAACACGCGACCAGTTTTATTCTGGTGTCTTAAATTTTAAGGCTTTTGCCTAGATCTAAAATGAACAGCTATAATGGGACCTAGTCTAGCCTACGTATGTATAGGCTCAATTGAGCTAAATGTTTATATAATACTAGATATGAAGGAAAGCTTTTCGAAACTATCATAGATAACAACTCAGCATCTACAAATAGACTTACATGGTCCAATATATCGGAGACAAACTACGTCTTCGTTTTAAAACTTTACATAATATGAACTCTAAAAATATGATTGGAGAAAATTCTGTATAGTTTACAAATTAAATATAGATAGTTTGAATATAACTTTATAATATATCTAAAATGTTTAATATTTTCTTGTAATATAGGAACACCGCAATACCTACTGACAAATAATTTTCGTATCTAGTCCTGATAAGCACTATTCTTCGAAATAATATAGGTAGCTTGTATTAATTCCTATCTACACAATTATTTTGTAACCAAGTGTATTAATAGTAATAATATACCTACTGATATATACATAGTTCAGGTTTAGAAGTCCATACCAACTAACACATTTGTCTACCTCTGTACGAAATGAGGAATTGGTTTTATATGCTTGTAAGTAGTGAAGAAATGACAAAATTTACATATTAAAATCCTATAACTTTTAATTATTTACCAGTTACCTACAATCATTAGTAATATTTCTTTTTCCACTGTTTTTCAACTTTAAGGCCCAAAAACACATGACAGCCTTCGAGCATGTCAAGTTTTATTTATTTACAAATCGTGATTGTTATCTTATTTCAAATACTTGCACTGTGCCTGATTTTAATTAGAAAACTTACTAAGAACCACTATGTTATTTCACCAAATTTAGCCTCGCTTTTTATATATATAAGTATAACCATGGCCTTATATAGATAATTTATAAAGACTTCCAATTAGTATTTTGCTTTTAAATAATTTTAAGCAGCCTAAAACTATTCGTTTATGTTCCTCACAGTTGCTAAGATATATGCGCAATTCTGATTAATTTTAAAATTGATGTTTATATATATAACATAGATGATTTCTAAATTACTGGCCTATTTGTTATCATGACCAAAGAATACAAAATAGTTTCTTACTGTTTGTAGCACATAGCGAAAAATCACTTTAAAACAACTTCCCGCTGTAAATATACTGGTAATGTACAAATAGGTTTACCTACTTTTAAATATCAGTCTAGTACCATTAGGTACATAAAAGTTGTTAAAATTTACGACACGTTGAAAAGAATTCCTAACTATTAATCTATTTTCAATGCCTATTGAAATTTAGCTGCTTTACAAATTAAGACAATGTAGCGCGTAGGTATATTGTTTGTTTATAAAATTATATAATTTATTTTATTTGTTATATTATTTATTATTGTTATTTAGTTAAGCATTTTATTCATTTAATGTTTGGAATTGTTATATATTCAGTATTTTAAAATAAAATTATTAATAGTCTCTAATACTCTATTACTCGAAAATCCCTGCTAGTAAAAATAAGAAATAAAAAAGGGGAAGGAATAATAATTAAGAGGCTTGTCGTGGTGTAAGAGCACAAGCCTGCGGTTCTCATTCAAGTGAAAGAAATATTTAATAGTTTTATTTCCTCGCTCTGGTAAGGAGGCAAAATGCGGCGTTGAGTTCCGCCACTCAACACACAGCGCCTCCAGTATTCGGCGGAAAATGGGGAACGGAGTGTCTTGAAACTAGGTGCGGGATACAGCGTGAAGCTGATAAAAAAAAAGATAGTTTGTCGCGTCTTTTCTCATAATTATTAAAACTACCTCGTCTATTGGATTTTAATAGTTTTTAGATCTTAGCCTAGCCTTAGCCTAATATCTGTCCGTTAATTGTTCCTGGGCATCGAGTACGCGACCCCGGATCCTCGAGCCACCACTTGTTATTCCTACGCCCAGTCCATAAAAATGGTATCCCTACTTTTAATCAAACCTTTTTTCCTATCCTCCCCTTCTACCTACCCTTTTCCCCTTTCTGTCTGGGCTGTTGTTCTCCCCTCGGTTTTTCCCCACAAAGGGGTTTTGGAGATGAGGTGGTAGTTGCTCTATTTAAAAACCGCCATCCGCCGCTATAATGAACAGAAACTGGATACGGCTAGGCCGACACTTGCGATAAGTGGGCAAAGGCTACCGTGTCAAGTACGGGCACGGCTAAAGACGCAAGTCCCCAGACGGAAACTCCGCTTTGCAACGTGGAATATTGGCTCTCTAACCGAACGATGCAGAGAACTCGCAGATATACTCATGAGAGGTCGGGTCCAGTAAACTCGCTGGAAGAGTAATAAGTAAGAAGCAGTTACCGGCTTTGATAGATATTCCCAGGGCTTGCTGCTCTGTAGTCATGCCTCTGTGAAGGAGAGATGGAGTAGCTACTTCCAGGAATTGCTGAACATTTTGCATCCAAGCAGTCTTCATTGCGACCTACTGCATAACCGCGGACTTCAGAACGTTGATGGAGGCATACATAGAAAAAAGTAGAATTCTGCATGTGGCCTTTTAGGATCTGTAGAAGACCCATAACTGTGTGCCTCGTCAATATATCTGGTGGGCATTGCGATCCAAAGATATCATGAGGCTTGTATTGAGATTATCAGACACATGTACCACGATTCCGCTTCTATGGTTAGGATTGCTGTTGGCGATATTAAACCCTTCCAGATGACATTATAGGTTCATCAGGGCTTGGCTCTTACTCCGTTCTTATTCTATGTTTTGTTTGATACTGTCTCGGCTCACATCCAAGACCAGCCTCCATGGCTGATGATGTAGCTTCACGTCACGGAAATGATGACGCTGAGGTGGATGTGCGGCGTAACGCGGTCTGACCACATTTGTAACACATTCATTCGAGGTAGTCTTGAAGTCCGTGTCGTAGCGGATAAGCTCCAAGAGCGTCGCCTGAAATAGTTTCACCACGTTACGTGGCGGCGTAAGTCCCTGGAGTAAGACCTCTCGGACGCCCAAGGGAGCGCTGGTTGGATGTCGTCTATCCACCAGTCTAACCACCGAGGACGTTAAAGACCGCGCAAAGTGGAGTAGATTGAGTAGTAAGGCAGACCTGGCAAAAGCCAGGATTAGTGCCAGGAAAAAAAAGATAAGATAACAATGACTATTGGGAAGAATAATAATTCCTCTCTCTCTGGACAGATATGATATGAGACTGCTGTCAAGACATATGTTTTGTGGGTTATTGAACTCTATTATTATTAACCTACAACTTTTGAGAATTGCTTGTAAAACATCAAAATGTAAAATTTTAAAAGGATACATATTTTAATTATTCGCGAAGTGGCAGCATTGAACATAGAGTATAATTATTACGATATATCTAATGTCAACTGTCAAAGTGAAATTAGTGAAATGTTATACGCTTATAATGTTATGAAAAAATCTATTTAGGAAATTAAAACTAATGTTTTTCACATTACATTAAAAGTATACATTAATTTTAATATAACAGTTAAAGTTTAATACAATAATGCCAAGTCCATATGAAGAGGAACGTGTCTGGGAGGGACCAAATCACACACAATACGAAGTAATCACTGTATATACAAAATAATCGGTTTCTTGGTTACCGTTCTTAATCAGCTTTACGCTGTATCCCACACATACAGCAGGGTAGGCAGATGAAACCTAGTGATAAGATACTCCGTCCCCCGCCGAATTCTGGAGGCATCGCGTGTGGAGTGGCAGGGCTCAACGCCGCGCTTTGCCTCGCCACCAGAGCGAAGAAATGAAAATATAAAATTAAATAAATATATTTATTTATACTTAATTATTTTAATTTCATAAAGATAGAACTATTCATATTGTACTTCATTTTAAAATAGGAAGAAGGCACAGAAGATGTTATTGATAATCCAGAAGAAGTGCTGCAAGAATGCCTTGAAAAATTTAAAACCCCCGACTATATTATGGAACCTGGTATTTTTGGCCAATTGAAAAGATATTTTCAAGCTGGAGGAAATCCAGAACAAGTCATTGAACAACTTTCTATTAATTATAATGCAGTTGCACAAATGGCTAACTTACTTGCAGAGTGGCTAATACTTGGAGGTATATTTTTTTATTTCATATAATTCCATTCGATTTTATACTTTCTTATTTTCAATTAAATTTGAATACTATTAAGAAATACTATGAATTTTATGCATATATGTGTGTTTCAAAAAATTTTATTGGTATCATTTTTTATATTCTTACATGGATTAAGACAAAGGTAAAAATTATTCATTTAAGTCAATTAAAACATGCTAGCACAATTAATAAAATTGTTGTTGTAATTTTAAATGTCTATGTTATTAGTATTTAGACTTTTTAATAAAGTTCTGTATTATTTATTATCTAAGTATTATTTTTGTAGAAAAAATACATATTTTTGCAGTTTTTATATTTAGTAGTAAGTGTTAAATTTTACATTTTCTCATAATAAGACATTTTATTTTCTCTAAAGGAGTTAAAGTTACTGAAGTTCAGGCTATGGTGGAAAATCATTTAAAGGATATGATATTAAAAACATTTGATCCAAAAAAAGCTGACACAATTTTTACAGAAGAGGGTGAAGTAAGTACAAAAATGATATAATAATATTAAACAACATAATAAATATGTAATTGGTTTTCTGATAAAATACACAGGCATTGATAAACATAATATTCTTTTCTAGACACCGGCTTGGCTTACAGAAATGATTGAGCATCCAACATGGCGTTCACTAATTTACAGATTAGCAGAAGAATATCCTGACTGTCTGATGTTAAATTTTACTATTAAGGTTTTCATTTTCATTTACTTATCTAGTAATTTGTTTTTAATTAAGACTATTTTTAGATAGTAAAAAAATTGTTATTCCCATTAAGAGAATTGACTACTTTTACATCAATCAGTCAACTATAGTCTGACAATGTTGATAGAGTACAAATATTTTGATATTTTTAAGCTATCCTAGCACAGGTTGTTAAATGCATTTGGGTGATGTTTAATATTAACTTTCAAAGGTTTTAGAGGAAATATTTTACCAGTACTACTGCCGATCTTAAAAATTACTAAAAAATCTAAATTCTCTAAAAGTTTAATTCAAATAGCATAATGGAACAATTGGCTACTAGACTTTTGATAGGTTTCGACTGTTGTTGACTCATGAAAAGCACAAATACTTAATTACTTGAAAAAAAAATCCATAAAAACAATTTTTTATTACACATTTATTTTTGTAGTTCCTTTCATTAATAATTGCATATGAAAGAAATGAAGAAAGGACTGAATGCAAGATACTGATCTTACACTGGCAAATGGTAAAGTATTAGAACAAATGAATGAAGTGGTATATTTGGGAAGTATGCTCAATAGAGATGGGTATTACAGAAGAAGAATGAAAGAAAGATAAATGCTGTGAAGATGCGATCTCTGCATAGAACATGCGAAGTCAGTTTAACTGATCAAATCCGCAATGAAGAAGGTATTAGCGAGGATGTCACGGTGAAAATGAAGAAGAATGTGCTCCAGCTGAGCAGCTGATTTGGGCACGTCAAAAGAAAGAGTGATGAAAAAATGGAAAAAAAGATTTATGACGGAAAAGTAAGTGGTAAGAGAGGTAAGCCGAGACCTCGGTTGACCTTCGAAAAGGAAGAAAGGAAGGTCACATAAAAAGCATGAGGACCCGGGCCCGGACTACGGAGGGCATGTATGAAGACGTCGATGTCAGTGGACGAGGCGAAAGATGTATACAGAGACCGTAGCGTTTGGCACTCCAATCTCTCTCTCTCTCCAATCTAACTAAGGATACAGCGTGAAGCTAGTTTATATTAGATTGGATTAAGTGCATATACGCGCAAACTTAGGTTTGTTAACTTTATGCGTCGCAACATATTATAAACCTATAAGGTATTTCCTAATTACAATCCTGAAATTAGTACAAAACCCTCCGTGGGCGAGTCTGGCTCGCGCTTGGCGGGTTTTTTCTTAAATACACTTTAATAAACATTTGTGTAGTTTAAGAGGGTGAAGCCGCGAATGGGTTGCTAGTATTTTTATAATTTTAAAGTATTATTGCACATTGAAAAAGAAATTTTGTTTAGAAAACATACAAAAAAATTAACGCAGCGGGATTTGACCACGCGAATCTTGGAAATCGTCCAAGGTTAGTTCGGCCGGTTTCCAAAAGGCGCGGATTCAAATACCGCTTTGTTCAAATATTGGTACATTTTTTATGATTTTTTAATGCTATCCGAATGAATCTTTTAGTGATTATTATTGTTCATGTCTATTTGTAGTTATTAAAATAAACGGTACAAAAAATTAAACTTACTTACTATAATACTTACTTAATTAAACTTACTGGTGATAAATGCATATACTTAGATAAATACCTAAGGAAATAGATTTAAACACAGTCAGTTCTCGTAATGAGAATAACAATTTTTCACTGTTTCATGATTCAAGTACATTTTTCTACGAATTTTCTTTCAGCTAGCCTTATGAAACTTTTAGGGATTATTCTACATAAATGCCAGTAGTTTTTAAAATTACTTCTGGAAAATATCACCTATATACAAACCACAATGTAAAATTCCTATATAAATCACTGAAAATTTGTTAACGTAGATAGGGCTGAAATGGACAGGTACTGAGGTCCCTTACCGTTGATCCGTTAATCGAATTACACCTTACCCATATATTCAATTATTTTGTTAATATGCATTAAATATCTGTTTTTTTTTCAGCTTATATCAGATGCTGGATTCCAAGGAGAAATAACTAGCATATCTACAGCTGCTCAACAAATTGAAGTCTTCTCCAGAGTGCTAAAGTCATCAATAGTAGGATTTTTACAAAGCTCTGATGAATGGCAGGATAGTGTTACAGAATGTGCTGTGAGTGCTATAATTGTATTTTTAGAAACCAGAAGTGGTAAATATTAAAAGTTGTTTATTTTCTACAGACCACTTATTAAGAAAAAGATTCTGATCTTTAAATTTAACTGCATATTTAACACAATCATAAATTTTCTTTTATAAGTGATCTGCAATAAAATACAAAACCTTGCCGGTGTCCCTTAGCTAGTTGGGAAATTAAGGTATCGATAATTCTCTTCGTTTCAAAATGGATTCAGACCAAAACAGACAATTAACTTTTAAATAATTGATTACTTTTACAATCAACAAGTTTAATATCCATTTTTATTCCAATTCCTATTCTTTGATAGTCACAGAAAACTTATGTTTTCAAGTCTTGACATACCAAGAAGACAGAGACACTACTAAAATATCTAAATCCTGACAGTATTTTTAAAAGTAACTAACTTTTAACTCCATAATTTCTAGCAATTAAGACTGACAGAGAATAAGAGTAAAAAGAGGAGGTTATTAATTTGACTGATTTTTTTTTGTTTTTTTTACTTCAGAGCTTTTGACTAGGTGAACCGATTTTGATGATTCTTTTTTTATTTTAAAGCTGGCGCTTCCCGCATGGTCCCATTTTAATTTAGCGCATCAATCAAAATCACATAAGTGTTAAATTTGCATTAAGTATGCGCGTGACAAATTGACAAATAACTCAATACAACGGCAACCGATTTCGATGATTCTTTTTTTTTATCGGAAAGGATACACTTCAATGGTACCTAGTTAGATGAGAGTTTGGTTAGGTTCTGATTATGGGATATAGAAAGTTTTAAGGAAAAAAAGGAACCCTAATAAGATCACTTTGTTGTCGGTCTGTTTGTCTGTCAATAGCCTTTATCTCAGAAACGCTTATAGATATCAAGTTGAAATTCAAACGATATACTCAGATCAGCAGTCCCTTAATTTTCTGAAAAAAATCGCATCTACTTAAAAAAAGATATGGCCGTTTATATCGCAAAAACGCTTATTCGACACTATAAAGGGAATCAAAATTAATAGGGTACTTCTGGTTGGCTAATACAAACTTGAATTTCAGTAATAGCTCTGCCCCTCAACACTCAGTGTATAGAAAATTATACGAAAAGTTTATAGTATCTTAACACTAGGTTTCCTCTGCATATATACAGGATACAGTGTAAATTTAAAGAAAAATAGATTATTTATTTATTTATTATTTAATCTCAGAAAATGGTTTGTCATGGTGCTCATACATATGTGTACAGCCAAGTTATAGTTCACATATTGTCTCAAGAGCCCAGAGGTGGAGCAATAATGAAAAGACTGAGTCAGGAAATAACACGATGTGCACAACAGAGGTATTAAGTTTACAATTGATTTTTTTTTCGACAATAATAATACAGTTTCAATTAGCCATTGATTACTTATTATCGATGCAATGCCTCGAAAATTGCGAGAAGTGCAATATCTTAATATTAGGTCCACTCTGCATATCCTGCTATATGCGGAATATAACGTGAAGATTATTCAAATATATGTTATAATATAGAGTGTATTGTGGTTTCGATTGCCACTTAGGAGAATTCATATTTTTTTTACTCTAATATCTAGACAAAGTGTGGCGTTTAGTTCCGTCACTCAACACTCAATTATTTGATAATTTGACCAAAAATGGGTAACAGAGTGCCTTAACGTTTCCCTCTGCCTACCCTTCTATACAGCCGGGTACAGTGTGAAGTAAAACATGTAGAGAATTACAATGACTACTTAAAATATAAGATAACTGATAGAAATCTCCTGAGTTGGCATAACTATTGTATCTGCTGTGAACATTATTACATTTCAGTGGGCATGATGTGACTCCTATCACACTAGCACTGACCCCAGGCGAGTCGTGGCGCAGTGCTCGCACGGCGCTGGCGGCCATGTTGTCTAGAGGAGCTTTGAATCCAGCAGATATATCTGTTTTGTTCAGAGCGTACACACAAGCTGAACCGCCGCCAGTTCATCTGCTAAGAATACCTCATTTTCTAGGTAATTTATATACTTAAAATATTTGATATATTTTTTTAAACATCACTCGCTGTCTCCCACATAAACCTAGTGCTAAGACACTTTATTCCATCCTGTCTGCCAAATTTTCAACACATTGCGTGTGGGGTGGAACTCAACGTCGCGCTATAACAAAATAAAACAAAAAATATATATAATGAAATTATTAATTTCAGAACTTCTTGTGGATTCTCTTTTCAAATTGGGAAGTAAATTAAATCCAGAGCACAAGTCTAAATACATGTATCTGTTGGCGTACGCGGCGAGCGTGTGTGAGGGCGTGACGCCCGGCCGGCCCGTCAAGGACGAGTTGAAGGCGACCGTGCAGGCTATTGAGAAAATACACGCTGTGTGCAGCAGCTCGGCCAGCTCCAGTGAACTGATAGCAGAGCTGCCCTCGCTGTATCATTGTATAAGGTATTTATTGTTTAAAAAAAAACAGTTTCAGGTTTCTCTCTGCACCGCAGTGTAGACAGAGGGATCCTATTGTTAAGGCACTCAGTTCTCAATTTCAGACACATTGTGTTGAGTTACTCAACGCCAAGATTTATCTTGTTACTACAGCGAGGAATTGAAAATTACTTATTTTTTAGAGTGAAAATAAAAAACTTTTTATTTATTACTAGTGATCCGCTCGCGGCTTCGTCCATTTGAAATAAACAATTATTTATTTACCTATTTGAATTATTATCGTGTTCTAAGTACATTATTATTTTAAAGACCATATCTATATATATAAAAGGACTTGTGCTGACTGACTGAGGTAAGATGCACGCAGAGCCGTAACCGCTGATGGTAGAAACGTGAAATTTGGGCAGATGTTTA
>DVQK01000627.1:0-10449 GCA_018231685.1 Heliconius clysonymus
GAGTTCCGCCACTCAATACACAATGCCTCCAGAACTTGGCGGAAAGTGGGGAACGTAGTGTCTTAACACTAGGTTCCCTTTGCCTAACCCTGCTGTTTGCGGTATATAGTGTGCAGCTGATTTATATTAAATTGCAATACAATATTTACAACACTAATAATTTGGGATTCAGGTGTAAAGCAAATGTCAAGTCTCAAACATTTAAGTCACTTTATTTCTATTTAATTTTTGTAGTGAAGGGTTATGTTTTTGGCAGCTAGCAGCTCTATGTTGTATTATCTGAAAGCATGACTCCATGACAAATAAAGTAAAATATACTATATTTGTAATTTTGAATAAGATAAACAGTTATAATTATATTGAAATGCAAAATAAAAAAATAATGTAAGGCGTTAATGATATTGGATTTCGAGTAAGCCTTATATCCCTATATTGTTACTTATGTGCTGTACACATCATTATATCGTATTATTTATAGCGCTATCAGCGTATTAATTACATAGCTATTTTTATAAAATATATTAACTCCATTTATAGTGACCTATAGGCAACCTTTTTATGGTTTGTTGACTTTTTATCTAACGGCTATTGATTAAATAGGACATTTCTAAGTATCTAACAAAATTGTAATACGTTTTCTAGGCAATAACAAACTAATGATGTACCTACTCAATAAATATATCTTTTTAATGTCTAGAAAATTTAAACAATTAAATTTGCAAAGGATTGCATATGGAATGCACATGTTACGGTAATATTCGTATTTCCTTATTCATCTTTTTATACAGTTTGCCGGGTAAACATACAAAACTCAGGAGTTTTAAAATTTCCATTAATAAAAAGCGAATAAGAATTTCGACATATCTTGATGAGAAGGTATCGCTTAGTGGACATAGCGCTTGGATGGTTTCCAAGAGGTTCAAATCCCGCTACGTTAAAATTTTTATACATTTTCTAAAACTACTGTAGACGGTGAAAGTGGTTATTTTATGAGTACATCTACACCACATATTTTTTTTGAAAACTAGAAAAGTATATCTCTAGCAACAATATAAAATTATTTTGAAAAACTATTTAATGGATTACATAATAATCCACCAGTCCAATCATATACCACTGCAACATGAGGTTAATGCTTGTAGATCTATTGGCTGTTACAGCGACCGGGTGGGGAGGGGAGAAGGTGCTCTGTCCCTGAGAAATTGCAATCACTACGTCCCCTGCGGGACTCAGTTAGACTTGCGGCCGTTGATTGACCTGGGTAACGTGAAGACGCGCGCGGCGGGGACAAATTAGATAATTATCTATTGATCTCTTTGTGTCGTTTATGCAAAGTGCTTTTCTACCTACATACTAATAAGACGTGAATATGATAATGGGAATCGCGTGCGAGCCTGCTCGCTCAAAGTAGCGCTTGGATAAAACTTTGCAGTGTACTATTACCGACCATTATTCTATATTGCTAGTACTATCTAAGCAAAAAACTGCTACTCCTATAAAAAAAAACATGCACTACCGTCGATTTTGATAAAGCTTTAAAATATTTACAAGAACAACATCTAACTGAATTACTTTTGTGTGATGACCCAGCTCTGGCAACGGAATATTTAATAGATAAACTAAGTAAGGTTATTAAAGAGAATACTAGGATTCGACAAATTCCAAAAAGTAAATGAATACTTAAGCTATGGATTACACCTGGAATCTTGCGATGTTTTAATAATTGTAACAAATTAAAGAAATGACAATGTAAAGAAAGTTATATACATGCGATATAGAAACTTTTGTAACATCTTAATTAAAAAAATGAAAAGGAAGCATGAAAGACACATCGTTGGCAGATTCGATGAAAAATAATAAGCTACTTTGGAGAAACATAAAAAATATAACATATACAAATAATAACACAAGTCAACATATGGAACTAATAAATATTAACCAACACCAACACAATCAGTCGAATGTAATTAATAAGTATTTTGTGACTATAGACCTTGCTCAAAAAATTTATCCTTATGTTGAAAAAAACTTTAAAAAACTGTTAAAAGCAATTACAACACAATCACAGTCGTTTGCTATTATGGAAACTCATATAGCAGCAGTAAACAGACAGACCTGGCAAATCTTAAATCTGACAGTGCCCCTGGATGGGACGAAATTTCCACAAAATTTCTAAAACATAAAAAAATAAATAATTCCAATTATTACTCACTTGAAAAATCTCTGTTTTAGAACTGGTGTTTTTCCTGCTCCGTTAAAATGTTCCCTGATAACGCCAGTATACAAGGGAGGGAAGAGAGATAACATAAGCAACTATAGACTTATTTCTGTGTTACCAAAATTATAGAAAAAATACTCAACAACAGACTACTTAAGTATTTAGATAAATTTAGTGTACTATCTCCATATCAGTTTGGTTTTAGACAAGGTACATCAATAGAAGATGCCATAACTGCTCTCACTGGAATGGTCACAAAATCAAGTAGACAAAGGAAATAAATGTTTATCTATATTTTTGGATCTCAAAAAAGCTTTCGATACTGTCTCTCTTCCCATCCTTGTACATAAGCTGGAAAGGGTTGAAATTAAGGCGAAAGAGTTGTCATTGTTCAGAGATTATCTTACGGGAAGGAGGAAAATGGTCAAATTAGGAGAATATATAAGTGAGAAAGCCACCGTGACGTATGGCGTACCCCAAGAAAGCGTTTTAGGCCCTACCTTATTTTTATTATATATAAATGATCTGTGCAACATTCAGATAGAATAAGCAAAAATCTTCTCCTATGTTAAAGATACTGTAATTATTTTTACGGGGAATACTTGGAATAATGTCATGAAAAGTGCCGAAGAAGGCATGGCTCGTGTAACCAAATGTGGTTATACAGTAATCTACTGACACTTAACACAGATAAAACCAAATATATCTCGTTCACACTAAATAATCAAACACAGCCCGATAATGGTTATTATATAAAAATACACATGCGGAGACGTGCAAAACAATAGATGTAACTGTCCTACTATAGAAAAAGTCACATGCATAAAATATTTGTGTGCAATAGTGGACCAAAGGCTATCATGGTACCCCCATCTAGAGGAAGTCTCGAGTAGAATTAGAAAATTAATTTTCTTATTTTGTACCCTGTGACATGTAGCTCCAAAACCCGACACAAATGGTACATTAACCATAAGAAATATTCTATCGGAAATATATATCGCCCTAGCCCAATCAGTACTGATTTATTGTATTCCTGTTTGGAGAGGTGCTCTTAAAACAAGGTTCCTAACTCTAGAACGTGCATAGAGAGCTCTTATTAGCTTATTAGCTCTAAAGTTATGTTTTTTTTAAATGTAAGGTTTCCTACAGACCAATTGTATCAACAAAGTTGCTTACCGTCAGTTAGGAAACTACTTATTGCAAATAATTTTAATAAAACACAAATTACTACCATATGACCCACAATCGAATAATAAAAGAAGAAAAGACATAATAGCTCGTACCCCCGCAACTAGAACTTTCTTTGCTAGCTTTCAATAAGTCACGTTCATGCTTTTTGTATAATAAAGTGAATAAAATAATAAATGTATTCCACTTGTGATATTATGAGTGTAAAAAGAAACTTAAAGGATGGCTGACACTATTTACATATGAGGAAACTGAAGCTCTTATTGAGCATGCTAAATAGCAATACACTAAATACATTTATACATACGAGGGGAGATCCAAAAGTTCGTGGAATGAAAGAGTTCTAAATTAAATGAAACAATAAATCTATGCTTTTGACTCAGGCTCAAAGTGATGGACCCATGTTTCATCTTCAGTAACAATTCGTTCCAAAATCTGCGCCGGTTCATCTCCACACAACTCCAAAAATTGCTTTGAAGCATCGATCGACGCGCTGCTGTTTCTGAAGCAGTGTGAGCATTTTTAGTACCCATCTTGCACTGACTTTTGTCATACCCAGATGGTCATGTAGTATCCGCAGAATAGTTTCAATTAATGCAAATAACTGGTTTTTCTTCAAACGGGCGTCCTCCAGTACAAGTTTTTCCACTTTTTCGATGATATCTGATGTGGTAGCATCAACTGGCCGTCCAGAGCGGGAGTCGTCTTCAATTGACTCTTGATCATGTTTAAAAAGACTATACCACTTATAAATCATGGATTTACCAAGGCAATCCTCCCCATAAACAGCTTCATCAACGGTTTCATTTAAAATAGTTTGGCTATTCTTTCCTTGCTTGGTAAGGAATTTCATCACGGCACGGTGTTCAATTTTCATCATAGTTTTCTTTCGGATTGACTTGTTTAGGAGGCGAGTGTTCGTAAACGAACGACTAATGATGAGTCCCCAAGTAGTATGACTACTCCATCCCCTACATTCCACGAACTTTTGGACCTCCCTTTGTACATACACCTATAATAAAAAAAAACAGACACAAATACACATGAGTAACATAATTTGGAATAGATAAATAAAATAATAACAATAAAAACAATAAAACAAACTAAAAAAATTATAATAAGGAAATATATATTGTTAAATAATACACTTTAACTTAAGATTTCTATCATTGTTATTGATGATATGATTTTATAATGCTAATGGAAGAGCGGAGTCTCCTGGTACAGGCAATAACATACTTAAAAGGAGGCTCCAATCACTAGTGGATTTTGTAAGAAACTTGCTTAATAAATTACTTTATTAATATTACTGTTCGTTAATCCATTCCAGTTCGAAGTCTATGTGAAGGTCGACATTATGAACATACCGGTGACAGCCTAATGCGATACGTAAGAATTTATTTTGTGTCTTTTGAAGAGCGTCATCATAGCTTGGTGCGCGCGAACGCTACATAAGTGTAGGAGAGAAGCTAACATAAGTTTTGTAAAGTTCCACTTTATTTGTTAGTGACATTTTACTGCGGTTTTTATTAACGGGTAGAATCTACTGAGTGTGAAGAGGATTTTATGACAAGCTCTCTTAGGTTGAAAGCGTTATGGTTAATAAACGGGACCACGCCCTGAGTCATTTACATTCACAGGCTATTAAGTTGTAGAGGTAAGAAGCCGTGTATACAGCGGTGTCATAAGCGTACATAGCCGCACATTTTTGGTACGAGGTATGTTACTGGTGTACAACGTGTGTAAAATAGGGGGAAGTTTGAAGGGAAAATACATATTCGACGAAATCTTGCAGGATGTGCATGAGACAGTCCGCCAAGTCAGCACGGACCAGTTTGAAAATCGAGCCGATATGCCAGATCTTTTACGAAGGCTTTTGCTGTCGAGAAAAATCGCAACAGTGGTTCTGTGATAGAAGTACGAATATGATAGTGACCTATATGCGCGACCGGACGATGAACTCAGTGGATAGCAGAGTTTCTTTCTCTGTTCTTCTTCTCCTTCTTATTTTGTTTTTTTGAAACCAAATTGCTCGTCAATGACAAGAGATTTGGCCTCTACCACCCCAGATAGTCTAATCATACTAGGATTTCATTTTACCTAGACAGCTTGTCTAGATGGTTTGTCGGGTTTTTATATCCCAATGACGATGATTTCCTTCCACTCTTTTGTGAAGGAGACAGGGACTTTCTATTGGATAAACGATCAGGCCCCACAGCGGTTAATTTTTGTATATATTTTTACAAGATATAAAATATATATCCCCGCGTTTATCGTTAGGCAGCGATTGCTCGTAATGTGTACAGTTTTTATTTCTTAGATTCTTTAATTTTTTTTACAACATTAACGCCCAATATTAATAATCTATCTCCTACGTCAATCTTCGATTGTTCTATGGAATCGTTATATGACAATCGAAGATTGACGTATTAGATAGATTATTAATATTGGGCGTTAGTGATTTCTAATTCTATCTCAAGGATTTTTTTTACATATAACTTACTAATTCAATTCAAAAAATACCTTCGACCTTGATTTGTTTTTTTAGCACACCTTATATTGGAGGGCTTTTGATTATTTGTAATAAACACTAACACCAAAGATCTCTTTCAAAGGACTGAAATGATTGCATACATTCGTGGGCCCAGAATGTAAAGAGATGAAAAAATTATTTAGTAGATTAAGGTACACCATTACTTCCTTAAAAATTCTGTCAATTTTGTTTTGTCAATCTGAGAGCTGAATTATTCGAGATTTGGTAAAAGTGGGGTTAAATACACAGCACAATAAATCTCTATAAAATAGATGATTAATGAGATTAAAATTCATAAAAAAAAACAGTAGTCGTTGAAAATATAAAACAAACAAGAAATCACTTAAAACGCATCGAAATGAACGAAACGAGTACAGCGAAAAATGCAAAAATCATTAGATAAGGTGTCAATATCAATCAGCTGTCACATTTGTAATTTAAAATATGATGTATCCGTCAAACGTACCTTTGGAGGTACTAAATGATATTGGTATCATTTTTGTTTTTTAGTAATTAATTGACATGTTCTTTGTTCATACTGTAATTAAATACTAATTAATGCGTTAAAATACTTAGACTTAAATAAAATAAACAAATATTTTATTTTTGTAGTACTGTATTGGATTATTTACATCTATTAAAGATCTAAAACAATTTTACTTATTTTTCTCCGCTTCCAGATTATCAATTGAGTTGATATATATTTTTGAAGTATTTTGGTTACATATGGTACCGATATTTAAATTCAAAGTTTCAGTCTTTTCTGAGTGAAGCAACTTAAAAAAGTTGTGTTTGTCACTTAAAAATTACATGATGTGGTCGGTATTGAGAGTTATATATGTTGTATAGAATGTTTATTGTATCGAAAACAACTAGTCATTTAATTGAGTGCCATCTAAATTACATTTAGTATCGGTAAATGCTAATTCGGACAGGAATTAATAATAATATTCTTGAAATAAAATAAAACTTCTGCTTTCTACATTTCAATATTTTTTTAAGTACAACTTTTAAATATATATCAATATAAAAGTAATTTGCCTGGATCGGTGATTAAAGCACGCTCAAATGTTTCAATTTCCGTTAACAGAAAAATTATGTGATTAATTATTTTTAACCAAAAAAAAACCGACTTTAAACAGTAAAGTAAAAAGTTAAAATTGAGTTATCCGCCTATTTGTCGCGCACACACTTAATGCAAATTTAAGGTTATATATTTTCAGGGATGGTATTGTTAGGACCAAATTAAAACCGGACCACACGGGAAGTACCAGCTTTGAAAAAAAAAAAGAATAATCAAAAACGGTCCAACTTCCGAGACACATAAAAAATTCAGTCGAAATCAGTACGGTCGTGTATAGTTATACGACATGGGACCGTCGTGGCGCGGTCGGACAGCGTCTCAGACTATAAACGCGGCGATTGTGGACTCTATTTTCCCCCCCCTCTCCCCCCCTATGTGGGCAAAATTGAATTAAATATGGCGCAGTTTATGTTTAGTTTAAATTATTACAGTGACATAAATATTTTGAAGCGCAACAGCTTCACAGACAACTTATGGCATATATGGTATATTGACTTTTTTAGCTTTACGCATTATCCTTAACGGGGTAGCCGCGGGGGTAGGTAGGCAGAAGCGCAGAGCATACCCATTGGGGGTCTTTGCGCTTTATACGTGACCTTTCCCCAGTATCATCGTCTCTCATTATCTCGACGTGACCAAACCTGTAACATCTTCGCTCCTACCAGCGGCACCAGCACTGTATTGTGTACGGCCATGCAGTGCAGCTATTCTCTCGTTTCGTTGTCTCACCGACGACACCACTCTTTGTTACCTAGAACAACTACAACACTTCATTTATATGTTCAAATGTATTTCAATTTACACTGAAGATTAGTGATGAATTTCGGCCTTTCTTCATTTCTTTCCAATATCAGTACCTTATTATAACATTTATATAATGTTAGCAAACATGTCTGCCATCTATGAAATACATATCAAAACATTAATATAATACTTTTACAATTAAAATCAGTAAGAAATATTAATATAAACAATAATATACTCATCGTATAACATAAAACTGTAATAATTCTATAACAAACTTAAAAAGTAGAAAACTTATTACATATCTTGGCTGAAATCTAACGTGGTCCTAATAATATTAAGCGCATCACCACAAGCACGTCACTTGTTTTACTTTTCACTAAAAGGTAGCTAAACAAACTGTCAGAGGATCTACGCTAGAATAGCTGCTCTTAACTTTTGCATTCCTGTAGTGCAAAAGTGTGTCCTAGAATGGACGAATACTTAATTATCTAATGTTAGTTCCTAAAACCATTTTCAATTCCAATTCCAACTAATTCAAAGTCAATCATTTGAAATTCATACTTAGGTTCGCCGTAAAAACTGTTACAATTAAAAATAAACAAAATATTACTTTTGAATCTGCGCAATCGTATAAAATGACACATTCAAAAGTAATGTTTTGTTTATTTTTAATTGTAACACCGTGTTTTCTTATTTTCACACCTATATATTGTAAAAACGTTGGACTGTGTGATAAAGAGAACGGAAGAACAGAGAAATATAAACAAATACAATTTTTAAAATCCTCCATACGCGGTACGCAAAGGTCACAGAAAAAAAAAGTTTACGAATGAGTAAAAATTTTTTGACAATTAAGCAACATTTTAACAAACAAAATGGCCGTATTTACGGTGAAGTAGTATATAGTCATAAGAATACAACGTGGGAATTATCGGACTTCAGTGATAGTTTGGTGGTGTGTTATCTATGCGTGAGCCATATTGTAAATAAGGCATCAAAACACCGGCACAAGTTTATCAAGATACCATTCTAGAGACGGTAGTTCTCCCCGTAGAAGTTAATCCCCTTAACAACACCATGTAAACTAAACAAAAACGATCCTTTCAGCAAGACTGGTCGACCGGTACATAAAGCACGATCCAACCAATCTTGGTTAGTAACGAACGTCCGGACTTCGTCAGAGCTGAAGACTGCCCGTCATCGAGGCCTATCTTAATCCACATGATTATGATTTATGGTCAGTTTTAGAGACTAAGGCTTGCTCGAAATGCCACAATAATTTGGGTCCCTAAAAGCAGTAATTGATAACTTAACTAATCAACGTTTAAAGGATTCTATTACAGCCAATGGAGACCACTTTGAATAAATTTATATATATTTTAATGGTTATATTAATATGCTAAACTAACATACTGTAATAGTAATAAATGTTACGTACAATAAAAATAAAAATATTTTTTGCCTGCGAAAAATTGCATGAAAAGTGCATATTGGCATGTGAAGGTTATCTATGCTGTAGCTATGTGCTACTTCAACCCTTCACGAACGAGTCCGACTGAGTTTCGCGTTTTGTACGCATAATTATTCATCAATGTTAACGTTTCGTAAAAAAATATATAATCCACTCTCAGTATAAAAAAATATCTCTACGTTTATGTATGTTTACGGAATTTACGCAAGCTATATATGAATGTATATTGTAAGTTTAGTTATGCTGTTAGGACTTTCGTATATATCATTTACAAAGCTTTACTGACTACAATTTATAAGTCGAAATGTTTTCTTATTATAAAAAATAACTATCATAAGCATATAAATAGTTACATAATTATTGTGCTTCGTTTCAAATACGTAAAAACGTATGCCTTCATTGTATATAGTTATCTATGTAGAGGATATGTGACAAATTAAACCTTCGAAATATACAGGAGCTCTCAGTTTGATTAATAAAAATTGCTATCAAGGATCATCAAGATATCATTGTTTTAACACTTATATTATCTTCTCCTGAAAATATCAATCTATTAATTTATGGCTCTTTCATTTAATGTCCTAGCCGGGACTAGTTTAACCAGAAAAGTTAAATACAATTGACAATTACGTATTTGTAAAACGTTGCTATATTATTATAAAATAGCCTTGAAAAATTTTTTATACATAAAATAAATAAAATAATATTTTTAAAATTAACCTTTTATTTCGTTACTTGATAAAACCAGTTAAGATTAAACTCATTTTGTAATAGAATCATCAATAAAATATTTGTTAACAAAAACAAACAAACTTTAAACTGGAAGCTCTAAAGTAATAGTCGCCTCTATGATTCTAAAGTTATAGTTTTACTCATTTGAATAATATATTAAAATAGTGGGCGCGCGCGGCTTCTCCTGCTTATTTGCACTCTTAAAAAAACCACGAAATACGTGTTCAATAAAATATTTATAACAGTCTTAATTTTTTAATTTGATTTAAAGATTTTACCATATAAACTTTTAACCCCTTATCTGGAATCCTTAGGGGGTGAATTCTAAAAAACCATGAAACACGTGTTCAATATTTTTTTTAAAGAGTCTGAATTTCAAATTTTATAAAAATCGGTGCCTATTTAAAAAAAACCATACAACCTTTCAACCCCTATTTCATCCCTTTAGGGTTAAAATTTTTCAAAATCCCTTCTTA
>DVQK01000628.1:0-10443 GCA_018231685.1 Heliconius clysonymus
TAGTACGTATTTCGGTATTTATAAATATGAAAATAAATTACAATGTAGTATTCATAATCGTGCGTTATATTGGCCCCTCCCTGCAGGTTGTGAATTCTCATCCACGCAAGGTCATGTGAAGTCATTCGCTGACCAGAGCTTCCAATCCATGAAGAGCAAGGAAGTTCGAGACGCGGGCTCCCCGCCCAAGGAGTTCACTTACAGAGGCCAAGGTTCTTAAAGTCACCTGCCATCGATTACTCTAACCGAACTAATACCATTAACCAGTAACGCATTTAACTCTTTATTTGCTATTTTTCTAATTTTTTTAACTATTTTCAGATCTCAAGGAGCTTTCTAATGCTGGATGGAACGTCGAAACTGAGAACAGAACAACTGATGATGGCCATACGCAGGTTAAGTCAGTTCATGCTAACATTGAAGGTCGCTACGATGTTGACGGCGGTCATGGTCAATTTGCAGCCGTCGATCACAATAAACAAGCTTTCACCGAGTATGACGATGGAAATACTAGTCTTAAGCGTAACGAAAATATTTTTAATACTGCAGCGCATGAACAAGTTATACAAAAAACAAATGATGGTACTCGATTTTCGTCGACAAAGAGTTCGACTAGTTCTTCATCTAAATTCGAGCAAATTTCTACTAATCAAGAAAATGTGCCATATAGTGTGACTGATGAAAGTGACCTTCCTTTGCGGAAAACATTTAATAACAATCAATATGATAGTAACCGTAACGAAAATATAACGTCGAATAAATGTGCAAGGACAACTGATTCCGAACAAACTTTGAGGACAGATTTTGATCACGGTGAATTAGTATCTAGGAAGATTGAATATCCCGACGAGAACACGAAAGTTATTGTAGAGACTAGGTGCCTTCCTGATGGTACTCGAGTTACAAGCACTAGAAGAGAGTTTCGTGCTCCTACTGTCCAAACAAGTCATTCTGAACATTCAGAACACTCTTATCAATCGAGATCACAAAATAATTTTTCTACTCATTCTTCATCTGAGAAACGTTCACATGTAAATGAATCGTCGTCAAAAATCGTTCGTAATCGTTATGATGACAATATAGTAGATTCTCAAAAAAATATTGATGATTTAGATTTTCAGAGAGTCAAAGAAACTAACACTGAGAATAATGAAAATGATAACTATGTTGACAATAATAAATATTCCTCAAAACAAACATATGAAAGTAATTTGAAATCGGAAGATACCCACCATGTATCGCATAATGATGATAATATTCAACACAAAAATTATAAAGTGACAAAGTCTGTACATGATATAAATGAAAATAAATATAGTTCTACTCAAAACAATGATAAAGACCAAATAGATAATGCTCACAAAACGCAAATACATAATGTTCGAGATGACGAAGATCGTTCGTATAATATTAACAAAAGTAATCTTTCTATGAAGGATACTGAGGATCAAACACACAATGTGATTCGTGAAGATGTCGTTATTGAATCAAAAACCAACCAATACCAGTCGACTTATCAAACTGATTTTTCTCAGAGGAAAATAAGCAATGATTGGAGTCCTGCACAACAAGCATGGGCTAGCACCCTTCGTTCAGATACACCAACTAGACCTTCCACAAGGGCCTCATCTCCTGGAAGTAAAACTTTCAAGTCAAGTAATTCATCCCTAAGAAGCAGTGTAAGTCCGGATAAAACTAATAGAAAGCCTTCTAGTCGTGGTGGTAGCCCAAGCAAAATAGATAGAAGTTCTCCAACTCGTACCATTTCTGAAAAAAATTCTAGTACACACTCTTCGTCTACAATAATAGAAACGACGAAAAAATCTCGACCAGCAAGCCCCGGAAAAACTTTACCACACGACCGTCAACCAAGAACAAGTATAAGTCCGGAAAAAATATCTCATACTGTTAAGAAATCAAGTCCAAGTCCAAATAGATCAAGCTATAATACAACACCTTACAATTATGATAGGTCCAATTCGCCTTCTAAACTTAAAGATAAATCAATTTCACCAGAAAGATTAAATCCTCTTTTAAAACCCAAGGAAAAATCAAATTCACCTCAAAGATTACATTTAAATCCTGACAAAGAAGAACCCATTAATTCTTCCCCAAAAAGGCATCCTGGCTTTGAGTGCCCGAAACAAGAACATCAATCTAACGACGAGTTGCCTCTAAAACATCATGATTCTGACTTTGCGTATGAAAATCCAAAACTCGTTAACAAAGTACAAAGGAAACCAAGCCTAAGTCCTGACCGCAAAAATAGAGATCAAAAACCGTCTTCCCCAACGAGAAGTGCTACAGAACCAATAAAAAGGCAAATTCAAGAGTCATCACCTATACCTTCACCATATGAAACGAAAGCCACCCTTGCAAGTCAGCCTGGCTATATGAGACCTACTGCGTCGAGTAAACCTAAGTCTACAACCGAAGAGTTACCAAATGAGTTGAATAAACCTAAGACTTTTACTGAAGAGTTACCGTCAGAGAATATTAAAATACCAGTTGAGAGCTCTACTAAAATTACGGAACCTGGAGACCGTGAAATTGTACATAAAATTAAAGAAGACCATTATAAATTTATTGATGAGGAAACAAAAATGTTCTCCCTAACAGATATTCATCATAAAAAATTAACAGAAACTGAAAGAACTCATAATAAATATCCCAAAAATCGTCCGTCTAGCCCTGACAAACCTTCAAATTTTTCAACTAAAAATAGTCCTAATAGGGAAATATCAAACAAAAATAATCCATCAAAATTGATTGAAAATATTCCAGGATCTCGCGTATCCCCAACAAGAAATATATCCTCAACCAATCATGCAACAGATACAAGGATTCCTTCTTCTTCAATGATTTCAAAAGATGTATTAAGATCACAGAAAAGCCCCTCGCCGACGATACAAAGACCATCTTCGACTGAACCTCGTAATGAATTTCGTAAGTCTTCATCTCCTACAAGAGAGGCCTCAAAAAGAAATAAAGAAACTCTTGAAGACACACCTGCCTTCATTTCCAAAGAAGAAAGTAATACTGTACCTGATAATACCCCTCTTCGTAAACGTACCCCATCACCAATAAAGAACATAAAAAATCCTAACAATAAACAAATAATTTCAGAAAATAGTGTCACTTTTAATTCATCGAAAACTATAGAAATAACTGATAATATAAAAGAAGAATCCAGTAATATCACAATGAATAATGATAAACAATCAAGAAAAAGTGATTTTCCTAAGAGGGAGACTTCACCGCTTAATGCAAAATCCATTAACAGTATAAAAGATAATATACACTTTACAGATACACTGATACATCAATATACTGACAAAAAGGATACACAAATAGATAGATCCCTCAATGATTGTAGTCAACAACCTTTAAATAAATCTCCCGGAAATAGCGTGTCTCCAACTGAATCAGTTGTTCGTGAAACTAAATTTAAACAGATGTCTGATTTTATTGATACAGAAAAAAATTATGAAGAAATTAATAAGCGCACTTTAAAAGATCGGCCTAGACAATTACTTACACCCTCTACAAGTCCAACACGGAAACCTAAATACACTGAAAATACAATATCTTCAGAGCAAAGTTCTCCAACAACATCTGTAAGTGGATTTGAATATTTCTCTGCCTGTAAAGACAAAAAAGTTGTTACAGACTTAGATGAAAAAGAATCATACACAGAAGACATAGAAAGCACCAATAATGAAAGAGTTAAGCAAGTAAATAATAAAATTTCAGTCAAAAATCCTTGTAGATCGCCATCACCAGAAAAACGTCCAACAAAGGAAACTCTTCCAAGAAAAAGTTCATTAAAGAAAACTTCTAATACCCAGATGTCCCCTACAGAAAAACCACCTTCTAGTTTTCTTATTTCCCCTAATGTAGAAACAAAAGAATTTACCGATCATAAGGTCACTATCCAAGATCATCCTATAAAAGAGACCGAAAAACCCATTAAATCAAAGCCTCCGTTTGAGAGACGTGAAACTTATGAAGAAAGATGCCGCAAAATTCTTGGTATGATTGAGACAGACACAATGGAATCGGAAGATACAATAGATTACAAAATAAAGAAGTCCAATATACCGACAAGTGAATGCAGTTCACCAAGTGTATCGCCTTGTCGTAGTCCCTCTCCCAATGAAAAGGCATCTAATAATAAAATTAAACAAGAAAATATAGATAAAAGATATAAAGATGATTTCAAAAATACATATAACAACCGCAACGTCAGTAAAATTCCAACAAGGGAATCGTCACCTACTAAGCCCCACGACTCTGTTGAACATAAACTGGAATCACATACAACTGCATTGAAAAATACATCTTTAGTCACATCAAACATAAAAAAAGAAGATATAGACAAATCTCATGAGGAATCTATACATATCTACAAGATTATCGATAAAGTTGATGAACCTGATAACACCCGTAAACCTACTGAAAAGCCTAAAATTAATAGTGTAAACGAATCAGTAAAAATGATTCCGGACAAACATCTAAACAGTCCAAGAGATCAAGTTAAAGTAATGAATACAAAAAATTCTGAGGTTAATCCTAAAATTATACCGTCAACGGAGCATGATGTACAGCATGCCACTGAAAGCATAATAGAGGACAACATTAATGAAAATACTGATGATCAAATATCATGTGATAAAACTTTATTGTCTCAACAACATAAAACTTCAATAATACCAAAGGAAATCAATAATTCGAATAAAAACAGGAAAATATCGACTTTAACTGACGAATTTATTGTATCAGAAAAAGAAAAAGAAGTACTGAATAGGGTTCAAAAATCTTTACGAAAGCTTTCACCTGATCGAAAAGAAAAATCTCCCATTCGTGAATATAGCCCTTCTAAGTCAGCTACTCTCCGTGATTTAGAAATAATTTCAAAATCTGACGAAATTGAAGATGTTATAATAGAAGATGTGTCAGAAATATTTAAAACATCTAAAAGCATTATTAATGAAAATGTCAACTTAATAGTCAAACAAAAATATGATGGAAAGGTTAAAGAACAAAAAACTTTAAGTAAGCCTCCATCACGAAACGTTTCACCGACGAAAAAAAATCATAGCTCATCTCCAATACAGTCTAGAAGTATTTCCCCAAAAAAACCAATTTCGCCAACAGAACGACCTCAATCTCCATTAACGCCTAAAGTAAGTGGCATTAAGCCAAGAGAAACTTTATCTTCCCATATTCGCAAGCCCTCACCAAGTACATCATTACACACAAAATTAGAACCTTCAAATATAGATAGTAAAAAGAACACTACCGTTGCTACTAAGCAAATAAATCACTCGAAGCCTGTGCCCAATAAATTGCCATCATCTAAAACCATTCAAACAACTAATAATAAATCAATAGACCAAGAGTCAAAACGAATTGCCATAACAAAAACTAAAGATATCATTCGTAAAGATACTGAATCAAAAGTATCTCGAAGTATAAGTGATATTACAACAAAATCTCCATCTCCGAAAAAAACTTCCCCTCAAAGAATTAAATCGAAACCCGAAATTCAAGTAAATGATGTTACAACTGGGAAAGTAACCAAGCAGATCAATACTAATGCAAAAAATCTAAGAATTTCTCCTAATCAACCTCACACAAAATTGCCAACAAGTAAACCAAAATCCGCTACTGCGCTTAATACATCAACAGATGATGATGACATAATAATTGATGTTCAACAAGCAAAATCTTCGCGTGAGAACTCGCCAGATCGCATTTGTCCAACCCCAGTGGGATTTTCGGAAGATGTAGGAACACCAAGATTTCCAGATGAAGTAAATGAACCAGACGATGAATATCAAAAAAGAACTCATCAAATCATACACGAAGCTGAAACTATTGTAGATGATATTGTGGAAATTGATGAAGATGACGAACTATTCGTGAGAAAAACAGATTTCAATGAATATGTAGAGGTAGATGAAAGCTTAAATAAAGTGTCTAAGACTACAAATAAATACGAAGCGACGTCACGTTTCAAAGATACTGAAAAAAAGGATCACTCTGACTTTTTGGATGAAAATCTAAAATCAGATGATTGCTTATTATCAGTTTCTGAAAAAGTTAATAAGTTTGCCAAGGGACCTACCAACACAGAAGTCAGAAAGAGCCCATCTCGAAATATTATCGAAGAGTTTGACAAGCATACGTCATATCAAGATGATTATACTAAACTAAGTGTGAATGATAAAGCTCACTTATTTATAGAAACAGCAGAAAATGTAAAAGCAACAAAATCTAAGCCAAAACAAAAAGTGGAGCGCCCTAGTTTTAACGATATAGATGAAACATTAAAAAGTGACGATTGCTTACTTAGTGTTTCTGACAAAGTCAATAAATTTGTAAAAACAGCTGAACAATTTTTAAATGAAACCCATGAAGTTGAAGAGAAAGAAAAGAAAATTATTGAGGAACATGAAAAGATCATGAAAAAAATTGTAGGAAATATTGATGATACCACAATAAAATCACGTGAAGAAAATTATGCTAGCAATAATAATACATCTAGTAGGAGTACCGATAATGATGATAGGCGAAGCTCTTTAACAAAAGAAACTGTTTCATCTCATGCGAAAATCAAGGACCCGGTACACCCTAGTATTAAAACTACTGAAAAATCTGCAGTAAGAATAACAACGTTACGAAGTAGCGATACAGTGAAAAAAGCTAAAGCATTATTTGAAAACATTTCATCTACCACCCCACATAAAGTTGCCGATATATCTCACACAAAAGTCTCTAAATCAACAGGTACACCCAAAAAAATAGCAAAAAATAATCCCAAAAATATGAATTCCTTAGAAAATAATTCTCGGCCAATTAAAGAAACGGAAAAAATAAAAGTTTCTACTTTTAATAAAAATACTAAAGAAGAAACTTACAATGAAACCGAACATACATCTTACTGTGACAAAGATCGAAACAGCCCAGCTCCTTTGAGACCCAATTCACCTGAAGTTATAAAATTAAAATCTTCATCGAATGATAAAATTGAGCATACTCACGATATGTCCAATTCAAATTTGCCAATAACTGAAAAACCTCTTGATAAAATTCCGGGCTATCAGCGTCCCACAAAAACAAGTCAAAATAAGGAAGAAAGTAAAATTGTAGAAGAGACAGAAGTAAGAAGCAGAAGAGGAAGCGGTAAATTTGGTGTGGAGCTTCGTAGAACTAGTACAGAAAGATCAACTCCTACAAATGAGCGTCGCCGTAGTAGTGTTGAACACCATCAGCCCTGTATTGAAGATATATTTGACTTAGACCTCCTGGAACAAATGGTGAGTATATATGTTTACATTTTGATAGTATTTAATACATTTTTATTGATTCCAAATTACAATAATATATTTTTATAAAAAAATAATAATAATTTATAGCTTCTCACTGTATCCCGTACAAAGTAATATAGGCAAAGGGCATCTGGGAAGCTAGTGTTAAGATACTCCGTTTCCATTAAAATACTTCCGTTTCCGTTGCCGCCGAATTGTGAAGGCATTGCATATTGAGTGGCGTGAGAACGGTATATAAGAAAATTATAAAAATGGTACTGTAAATTTAAATTGTTTAATTTCCAGTTGGAAAAGGTCGTAGGCTACGAGCAGAGGCGAAGAATACGAGCTCAAATAAGAATCGCAAAGAAAAATGTGGAAAAAGAACAAATTAATTCATCAACTACCTTAAAAATAAAACAAAGTATAACTAAAGAAACCAAACTAAGGTCACCAGACCGTCTTCATAAATCACCCGAACGAAAAATAAACGTTACATTACAAAAAACTGTATCACCAAGTCGACAAATTAGTCAACATAAGTCTTCCTCCCCCGCACCCAACGCTACGCAAGTATCTTTATCATCAAAATCTCATGAATCAGAAAAAGAAGATAAGTCATCTCTAAATGAGTTTACGAAAGAAAAGTCGGAAACAATTATCCATGAAAAATTACCAAGGCCAAAAAGTCCTTCCAAGCTATCTGTTAAATTAACAACTAAATCGAAAAGTCCAATGCGTACTGCTAGTCCTGATAAAAAAAGACCTACGTCTCCAACCAAATCATCGCCAGCGAAACCTAAATCGAATCGTTTCAATGAATATGCTTCTGCTTATATGAAAAAGGTGGGACTAAAGGATGAAGAAAAAACAACAGAGATATCAAAAGTTAAGAAGATTTCTAATGATGAGCAAAGAATTAAGAAAATGGAAAAACATACCTTAGAAGCTAATACATCATCGATTTTATCCAAAAAGTCCTCTGAACGAACTGTGTCACATGACAATTTTGAAGTAAACACAACACAAATCAATGGAAAAAGATCACCATCGCCTGAGAATACTATTAATAAAAAAATCTATGAATCTGATAAGACTCGCGTTTCTCAAAAGCGTACTTCTCCTGTCCGAAAAACGTATAGTCCCGAGAGGATAGCACATAGTCTAGAACATAACTCCCCCGCGGCACGTTCCCCAAGTCCTAAGAGACCCCAAGAATTAAAGCAAAAAGTAGACACGGACGGATCTAAAACACAAACAAAGGAAGTTATTATAACAACAACAATTGATATTGATAAGAAAATTCCTCAAAAACAAAAACAAGAGGAAAAACCATCTTGGGTGGTGAATAGAAATTTAAAAAAGACATCTGAGACTCGTACGTTTACAACAAAGAAAGTGGAAACCGAGAAACCAAAGTACCGAGCTGTGAGTCCTTCTAAGGTGATCTCTAAGCCTATTGATGTCATTACTTCGAGCTATGGCCCTGGACCCCTGGATGCTGACGGCAGGCCACTCTTTGGTATAAAAGCATTAAGAAACGGAGCTTCAAATTATCAAGGTATGTATTTTAATCTTAATCAATATGATGTCATTTTTTATTCACATTGTAAATATTTACACAGCTGAATAATTTACTCGGTAAAGTAGGTGAGTTGTATACTGCCTAAAGTAAATTATTTGTTAGAACGTCACATACAAATTTTATTTATAATCCAACTATACTATTTCATAGAAGTGACAAAAATGACAGTACGCACTTATAAGTGACTCGTAAACCGTAAACGATAACAATACTAGTTTATATAAACTGTTGGCTAACATTTTTATTGGTAATCATAGTGAAAGGTACAGTCATTCGTCAAGAGTTCCACTCGCGGAACGGTGGTGAACCAGAGGGGACTGTGTCTGTGACCGCCTACTCCACGGAACCTGAGGACTTGGAGAAATTGTTGCACAGTCAGGGTGAGAAACCGTCTAGGATTCACGGTCTTGCTGCCATCACAACGACGAAGAAGTTCGGCGGCGACACCGGCACTACGTTTAGCGAAGTTCATAACGTAAGCGCCTACTAATTTTATATAGCAAAAGTTTTAACGACGTCTTATAAGCAAAAAAAATCGAAATAATTTTTGTTCCATATGTATTTTAATTATCTATACATCTACTAGCTTTGTTTTTCAATTGTATATTTTTAATACTATAAACTATAATTGTCATTTCTACTGATCATAACAAATAAACGATTATATTATATATCAGTGTCTGGACGTTGGACTCTCTCTCCCTACCCTGCTTTGCGGGATAAAGCGTGAAGCTAAAAAATAATATATAAAGAAAACAGAAAAGTCTAAGTGAGAGGGGCACTTAGAGACAATGACTGTCTTTATTTAGATTAACGCTTTATCCCGCACATAGCAGTGACAAGACTCTCTGTTAACACAAGTTGACACATTACTTCGAGACTTTGTATGTTATTTGATGGAACTCAACGCCGCACTCTTGTTACCAGAGCGAGGAAATTAAAATAATTATTAATTCACCGAGTAGGATTCGAACTTTCAACCGTCACGTTTACAGTTGCACGCTGTGCTGCGCCACGAAAGCCTCTTGTTTATTAATGATGTGTAAAATAATGTAATCCATTCACAAAATACAGAAAGAAGAACGTGCAGTTCTGGACCAGTTCACACATAGCGATCGCCGCGTGACAGACAGTAGGGTCACCACGAGCAATTTTGAAACATCCGACGACTTCATTCAAAATGAGAAATTAGTTAATGTAAATAACGTTATATATGTACAAGACAAGAGCGCAGAAACAGAAACACATGAAAGCCGTGCTCTAAAACAAATGAAATCTGACAAAGAATCTATTAAGCAAACTGCCAAAATTCACAGTGAAAAAGACAAAAAAGTTGGAATGGATAGAAGGGACAGAGAAAAAATTGATAAAAGAGAAGACAAGAAGACAGTGCGACAGAGTTCGGTGAAATCGCTCACTGAAAAATACATCAAAAGTGCAAGTAAGTTATTTTTTTGCTTCTCGCTGTCTCCCATATACAGCAAGTTAGGCAGAGGAACCTTATGTTAAAACACCCTGTTCTCCACATACTGCCAAATTTTCGAG
>DVQK01000629.1:0-10442 GCA_018231685.1 Heliconius clysonymus
GATCAGAGCGCCTGGTCGGTTTTCAGGAGGCGCGGGTTCGAGTAGCGCTACGTTCAAATTTTTATACGTTTTCTAATTAAGTATTTTCGAGTCTCACTACGTTCAAATTTTTATACGTTTTCTAATTAAGTACTAATTAAGTATATTACTCTTTTAATGTCTTTAATTTACAAAATTGCAAGTGTAAATCCCAAAAGCTCTACCAAATAGGTTCATCGATGAAATAGTGTTGAATTATACGAAATCAATTAAGCACGATTGTCTAATTAAATCGGTCTTCCATAGTCATTACCATCGACATATACCGCCTACAGTGATGAAAGCTTTTAACTTACACGTGTATGTATATCGTTTATATTATCTATACATATTATCTTTTTTAATTTCACGCTGTATCCCGCACGTAGGGTAGACAGAGGTATGTTCACAGATTTGAACCTAGTATTACTACATTTCGTTCCCCACGTCCAGTCGAATTCTCGAGGCATTGCGTGTTGAGTGGCGGAACTCAACGCCGTGCTCAAAAAGGCTCATCTATACTATATAATCTCATTTATATTATCTATAGATATCTGAAGAGTTTGCTTGGTTGAACGCCATAATCTCAGGAATTACTTGTTCGTACTTTTAGATGAAACACATAATTTAAGTACCTACCTATTTGAAGTCAATGTAATTGTATTAAATATTTTTACCTATATTCAATATGATATCGAGGATTGCATATACCGAGGTGTAATCTAAGTTTGCGAAAAACACTATTGATCGCTCAAATTTGGAGACATTGCATGCTGAGTAGCGTAACTTAACGCCGCACTTTGTTTGATTACCAGAATCGGCAGCAAATTAAATAAATCGATTCCTTTGACAAAGAATTGCATACATATTCGTCGACTACGGTCTCAACTTTATTTTTAAATGGGTATATCAGACATAAAAAATAAAAAAAAATGGATTTACTGAACAATATTTCATATTTTGTTCCTTACTTGACAGAATAAATTATAATCATTTCCTCGCTCTGGTAACAAGACAAAGCGCGGCGTTGACTTCCGCCACTGCAACACGCAATACACGAAAACTTATACAAAAGTGGAGACAGATTGTTTTAAAACTAGGCCTAAACCTCTACCTACACTGCTGCTCCTCTACATATACCGCTTCTTAAAGAAAAAAATTCAAAAGAATTCTTACTAGTATCCTGGGGTTACCAACCGTAGGGTTCCCAAAAAAAAGAAATTATTGCACAGATATTTCACTATTTCATTTCAATATGCTATCGCAGAATGTTTGAATATGAAATAGATTCATCTATTGCAAGGAATGGGATGTCGTAGATAAGGCGAGGGTAACGGGACAGGACAGTGTGGTTGGGACTTAGGATTTAGGGGTCGATTTAGATTTGATTTAAAATGAATTTTAGCTTTCTATATCCGGATTTTGAATCGAAAATTGTAATACTCGAGTTGATGTATGGAGTTGTATGTATGTAAATGTATCTAATGTTTCTATTAATATAAAAGTGTAATATATGTAAAAAATACCAAAGCAAATTAATGACGATAGCTTAAATTTAATCAAGACCACAAACTAGTTATCAGATTAATATCACAATTTTTCAAAAGGCCGAGTCAGACAAAATTAAGGCAGCTTTTAACGTAATTGTGATTAAAATTCATCCAACGTGTCAAAGCAACAAAAACTTTCAGTCATAACAAAGTAGTTTGCGAATTAGGATATTAATAAAACTAATATCAGATTGCCGGCGGCGACTGTCGACCTTCGTCAAATGAGCATATGCCAGGTATAAAGTGACTTTTGCATAATTTCATCATACATGGACTTGAATACACAAAAAGATTTTTACCTACGAACGACTGTGGTAAATAACTAAACCAACCTTTTCCTTTTCATATTTCGTAGTTACTTACTTCGATATGTGACGCGGGTTGAATATTGAATGATAGAATTTAAATTTGTTTAGCAGTTATTTATAGTCGATATTATTATGGTTGTTAGCTTATAGATTTACGACGAATTTTCAGGACGTTGCGGGTGGAGTGACCGAGGTCTATCAGAGCGAGTAAGATATAACAAATTATATGTAATTTTCACAAATATCGAACCCGTACATCGCTACGCCACGACGATCTCATAAATGTATAACTTTGCCATTCTAATACTATTTTCATATCAAATTTAATGTTTTCTAATGTATATAAGAGGTTAGGATAAAATTTACTATACCCATCGACCCGTAGCTTAAAGCTCCGAGCTTGAAGCACCGCCCAAGCATTGTTACTGAATTGTAAGACTTATTGTCCGGACTTTTATACATGTTTTAATGGAGCCCTATTGAGGATTACTTGATTAAATAGACAGATGGAAAACCCAAGTCAATTTTGAATGGTTAGATTTAATTGTTGTATATATTTTAAATTAATGGAGTAAATTTTGATCAAAGATGTGGTCGGAATAAGATTTTCGTTATTTTCAAATATTTTGCTAATTTTAAATATAAATGTTATCTATATATTAATACGTGAAGCAAAAACTTTGGATCCATTTTTTCGAAAATTGCGCACTCGGAGGAGTATGAAATTTGGCACACTTATAATTCATATGCAGGAGAAGTGCAGAAGGCTATTATTTTTCAATAATAATGCTTATAGAGTACATTAAATCAATAAATAAAACATTACACACACTACCATGTATTTGACAATATGTACAACATTTTTGAAATTGACATACAAGTTACAATTGTAACGTGTATTATTATAACCATCAACGGGTACTCTAGTTGTGCATAAAAAAAAATAGCGGACTAGAAATTGCGCCTTTTGATAACCGTCCAAATACTCTAAGCCCTACGTTGTCATCAAGTGCAACTTATTTATGTATTTTTTTTAACTTCACCCTATTTTTCGCACATATCAGGGTATTCAGAGGGAACCTGGGAACTTAGTGTTAAGACATTCCGTTCCCATTAAGACACTTCAATTCCCAACTTTGCGCCACTGTCGTTGGATTAGTTGAGTGTCGAAACTCAACGCCGCTCTTTACCTGGTTACCGGAGCAAAGAAATGAAAATATTAAATATTTCATTCCGCAAGTGGGAATCCAACTCACGACCGTCGCTTTTACAACCACACTCTTGTGCTCCTGCGCCACGACGGCCTCAAATAATATTAATATATTATATTTATACTTATAGGCCTTACCCAATATCTAGCTTATAGCAGGTATATTCAGAGGGAATCTAGTGTGAAGACACGATGTCCCGTGTGCGAGGTGAGTGACGAAACTCATCAATATACCCGCACCGTTGCAATACACCACGACTTGAATTGTTAAATAATATAATAAAATAAAATACTGTACAATGTTATTCACTTGCCGTGAATCCTCAAGAAAATCATAACCGTCTAAGGCTGTTGTCTACGTTGCCATGGCGACGCAGTAATTCCTCACAGCTTAAACTAACGATCTCTGAGAACTATAAATAGTTGTTTTCATATTATTGATAATAATGAAATGTATTTGAAATGTTTTTTTTATTTAATAATGTATCCTTTTTAAATTATTCTCTTTTTTAGATATGAACCCATTTAAATATTTGAAAAACAAATGCTTCATGTACAGCGTGAAAATTTTTAACAGGGTAGGCAGAAGGAACCTATTGTTAAGACACTCTGTTCCACACGCACCTCTCAATTTTCGAAACATGCTATGAAATATAAATAGTTCCTCGAATGAGATTCAATCCCACCACCATCGCGTTTGCAGTTAGAGACTACTTTACTTCGTCACGACAGCTCGCAAAACGTGATCACGTTTTCAAGATTCAGATTAATGAACAATAAAATATTTTATTTTTAGAATTGAATAAAGAGTTGAGAGAAAAAGAGGTGCAAAATATTTAAATAATAGATTCTCCCTAGCTACGGTTGTCTCGTCTCATGATTTTTAGTAACTACCTCACTATATTTGTCGGATAATATTATTTAAAGGACAGTCATGGCGTAAGGGAACAAGCAAGTTACTGTAAATTCGATAGATTGTGGGTTCGATACCCACAAGAGGGAATTAAATATTTAATATTTTCATTTCCTCGCTCTGGTGACGAGGCAAAGCACGGCATTGAGTCTAAATGGACACGAGGTATATTAACATTAGGTCCCCTCCACCTACCCTGCTATATACATGATACAACGTGAAGTTAAGAAAAGTAAAGTTACTAAAACTTGTGGCAATGAAGGAAATATAATATATAACATAGTAACAATATTGTACACGATCATAAAAGCTCAAAAGCTCACGTCATTTCTATACATTGTAAGCTACATCTTTGTAAACTACAATTTGAAACGAGTAGACCAAGCTTCAGGCGCAATCTATTTGTATTTATAGTACAGTGCAAGTGAGCCCGGTCATGGGTTATGAGTTCGATTCTTAAGTAAAGCAAAATTATTGATAAAAATACTTGAAAATAAATAATGTAAAAAATATTAATTTCACTATTTTCTCATAAATTTTTATACAACTCCTAAAATTTTGTCTACAAAGTTAAAATTTGCTAATTAATATATTGAGTGCTACAATCACTTAAGCATTTTTGTTCCGAAATATTAATTTAGCTCCAGTCAAAGGTAATTTTGTAGTAAGCAAAACTTGTTTTGCAACAAATATCAGTCAAATTGATGAAAGATCAAAGTCATATGAAAAATACACTCTTCTTCTTCTTACACACCTCTTTCTTTGATTTGGGGGCCGGCTCTCCTCGTGGCAAAGCGTGGCGTTGAGTTCTGCCACTCAACACGCATTGCCTCCAGCATTCGGCAGAAAGTGGGGAACGGAGTGTTTTCACTAGGTTCCCTCTGCCTACCCTGCTGTGCTGCTGTGGATACAGCGTGTAGCTGATCTCCTCGTAACCCGAGTCCAAATGCCCGTGGCCTATACGATTTTCTTCCTGTTTTGTAACCAAGGCAGCCTGTTCCTGTTTTGTAAGCCAGGGCAGTTTTATTAAAACAAATTGTGTGTTGATAGTTTTTCACATATTAAAAAAAATAACAAATCTATAACCACACTAAATTACAATATACGCTCCTCGTGTTTATTGTAGCTTAGTAATTTATATGTAAATTTGTTACAGACTGGCTGACAGTGACATGGGCGCAGAGCGGCATGCACCTGCAGCCCGACGCCGCGCAAGATGAAGACTCCGTCCGTGGACGGTGAGTGGCATGTATAGTTTTTTTTTAGCTTCACCATGTACTCCGCATATAGCAGGGTAAGCAAAGGGAACATAGTGCTAGCTGCCACAGTCCGTTCCAGTTTTATAAACGCCGCGTTTTGTCTTGTTATCAGAGCGAGGGTGAAATAAAAATAACGAATAATAATTAATTTCACCGTATGGGAATCGAACTCACAACTGTCGCGATTATAGTCACATTGTGTGCCACTGAGCCACGACGGTAGTGTATAGTTTGTATAATCAAAGATTGAAAAAGGTATTACACCGCTTGTGAATATTTTTTCTTAGTTTCATGTATCTCCTGAATTTAGTGGGGTAAGTTGAAAGAACTTAATGTTAAAACACTCTGTTCTGTAATTTTTGTTATTTTAGAAACACTAAGTGTTAAATAAAGAAAATTACCTCCCTTTCTGGTCGTTATATTTTTTCTTTCTGCCACATATGATATAAAGAGCGCTTTGGGGAACTGTTCAGTCTGATTCCTACCCCTGAGTTTAAAGCAGCAGCCTAATTTGAGCGCAAACTTTAAAAATATCTCCATCATCTGGATACATGGCGCTCCAAAACTACGTCCCACACAAGTGAAAAATGGCCTAGCGGCATCAGGCATCATGTTTTTGGGTCGATACGACATGGGTACCTTCTAAAAGTGCTTCTAACTCCACCTTAAAGATCGGCAACGCACCTGTAGCTGATGGTGTTCCAGTGATCGTCGGCGATGGTGACCATTATATGACCCATACGCTCGTTTGTCTTGTCTTTTCAATAAAAAAAAATTAAGTACACTTTCCTTTAATACAGAGACATTTAAGCACAAATAATGGCATAATATCAGACGTAACCATGTCAAATAACATATTTAGGATTAGGAAATATAGACATTTTTTTTCGATATGTCAGCGTCCTATGGAAGAGCCGTCACAAAATGCTGTACACGACGTAGATTGATGGGGACATAGTGGTAGCGGAAAGCTGTCGTATTGGATTTGACATGTGGTTGTGTGATGGCTTTTTATTTATAATGTTTATGTTAAATGATTTATTTATCAATGTAAAGTTATGTGACATGGATTGGTTGTGGGCCCAATTGTAAGTTAAATTTCTCGGTATAATGGATTCTTTTTTTTTGTTCAGCTTCACGCTGTATCCTGCGTTGGTAGTGAGAATCTAGTGTCAGGTCACTTAGTTCTTTGTTATTCGTTAGAATTCGAGACAATACGTATCGAGTGGTGGACCTGAAATGAAGAAGAAGCAACTTTGCCACGGTGGCCTCAATTCTTATCTGTAGTAATAATTAATAATTCCAATCTTTTTATTTAATAAAGTATAGACATCTATTTTTATACATAAAAGGAAAAGTTCCCACTGACTGAGGTATAGATGCACGCACAGCCGTAACAGCTGATGGTAGAAACGTGAAATTTGGACAGACATTCATAATGTAATACCCACTAAGAAGGAATTTTGAAAAATGTTTACCCTGAAGGTATGAAATACGATTTGAAAGTTTGTATGAAAAAATCTTTAAATCGGCACCGATTTTTATAAAAATTAAAATTCGGACTCAAAAATATTTCGTTGAACACATGATTCATAGTTTATTAGAATTCACTCCTAAGGGTGCAAAAAGGCGGGTGAAGCTGTCGGTGTCTGCTAGTAACAAATAAAAAATCGGCCAAATGAGAGTCAGATTCTGCCATTTAGGGTTCCGTGACAATTTCAGGGTATAGATGAACGGAAAGTGCAACATATAAAAAATTTACAAACTTAAATTTGCGGGCGTGAGCTTTAATTTTGTATTATATTTTTTTCTTATTTTTTAGCCTCACGCTGTATACCACTCATAGCATGGTAGGTAGAGGGATTTTGGAGAATGGAATCCACCCACAACCTGTAGCGCTTACGCGCGCTTGTACCCCACGATTTTTTTTTAATAAAATGAACTACAAATATAAGTGTGTAATGATTTTTAGGGTTCCTTAACTTAAAAAGTAAAAACAGATCAGATCAGATTGGATTGGAGTTATTAAGCTGAAATTAATATTAAATATTCAGTTCGAGGGTAGCTTGAACCAAAAAAAAATCAAGCTTCTAAGTCAACGTAATCAAAAATATATGATAATAATAAACTACAATATAAGCATTTTTGAAATTCTTACTTCCCATGAATCTACAGTTATGAAATTTAGCAAGATACGTGAGAATTTATTACTTACAATACAAATGAAACAAAAAAATCGAAAAAGTGAAAATTTATAGGTATTTCATAGAAGGAAATCATTACAGACTTATGTTTGTAGTTAATTTCATACAAAATGAGTGCATACGTCCGCAAACTTAAGTTTGTGAACTTTAATAAATTGTATTTCCCGTTGATTTGCAATCCTGATATTAGTATGGAATCCTCGGTATGGATGTCCAACTCGAATTTGATCGGCTTTTTTCCAACGCAATACCTATAAATTATCAGTTCTTCAATTTTTTTCTTTATTTGTATTATAAGTTCTTATTACGTGCCAGATTTTATGACAGTAGATTCACGGGAAGTATCTAAGGTATTGATATCGCGGCGAATTTTATATGGAGCAAAAACGATGTATAAATTCTCGTATTTTTTGATTAGGTTGACTTGAAGGCTTGATTTTTTTCTGTACCCAAGATCTTGAGAGACGTATAACAAAGTGATCCTGTAAAGGTACCTTTTTTTTGAGGTACAAAACCCTAAAAATGGACATTTGGAGAAATAATTACTCAAATAATTATTTATCCAAATGGCTGTATATTTTGTACAAATTACACATACGATTATTAGCCGATACTCATACTTTTATTGTAACCAGGTGAAAAGAAAAACTATTTTTTACTTAATAGACACTTCATTCAGACACTGTGGGGGTTGCACGGCAGAACCCAACGCCACGATTTGTTGACGCCACACACAAAGGCGGGAAAATGAAACAAGTAAAATAATGTTTTCATATAGCGCTTATTCTAAATGAACTGATCTCAAAACGAATGCTCGTCAAGCCATGGTTGTTCATGAAAAATACAATACTACTGGGAGCTTTACTATGGAAATGTATGTATATTGCATAACATTCTCTCGTCACCTATACAGTGTGAAAATTCATTTATCAGTTTTACATCTGAAAAAGTACACACAGAAATGACAACGTAAGTTTGTGAATGTTAGCTATTAGAAAAAAATATTTTTTGTGACATTGCATGTTAAGTTGTGAAACTTAACGCAGCTCATTGTCTGCAAGGACAGGGAAATGAAAACAACTTAAACATTAACATCTCTGTGTGGGAATAAAACCACTAAAAAGCGCATACTTCACCACGACGGCCTCAACTACACTCCTTTAAATGTTTTTATTATAGTATTAGATAATAAAATAAAAACTAATTTAATTTATTTAAGTATCATTTTTAGACACCATTGTGGCACAATGGTGCAAACTAAACAACAACTTAACTTTAAACATGACTATTTTGAATAAGATTAATCCCCAAATTACAAACGTAATTAAATTATTACGTTTTTTTATTTTATTTCTCCAATTTATAAGATAGCGTTTATTTCTGCTCACAACTCGTTGTGCCGTCTCGAAATTGAAACGTTGCAACGTCTCGAAATTGAATAAAATTTGAGAGAGAGAACGAAGTGTCTTAACACTAGGGTCCCACCTACTACTAGGTAAGTACTTAGTAGTATACCATGTTGATGCGTAAAGATTTAAAAATAAACGTATTTCCCTACCAAAGAATGCCATTTCATTTCATTCTTTTCATCTCATCTATTCGTGACCACAGAGCACAATAAAGTAATTGAAATGTCAGGTTTCGCTTTTTAATACTTCACTCGAGATTACAAAATAGGATGTCTGTCGTGAAAATTAAAGAGAAATTGTCGCTGAGCTTAGTATTTATTTACGTTTTGAAATGTATATATGATTAGTTTTCATCTGTGACTTCAGTTACATCGAAATAACTATGAGTTGATATATTCTAAGCGCCCAAGCAACTCTGACCCCAGGTACAATGGGTTCAATAAAAGGATTACGTGATATAATGTGGTTGCGGAGTTGAGTTCCGTACCTCAACACGCAATGCCTGAAGAATTCAGTGGAAAATGGGGAACGGAAGATCAGCAAAATTATATGAAATCACGAAATAAATTATTAAAAATATAAATCTCATATTTATTGTGGCTTTCTATAGCAGAGAGGCACAGCTTCTAACAAGAAACTAAATTCGAAAGTACGGAACGGAGTTACTAAATACATAATAATTTTTTTTTCATGCTTCACGCGGTTTCTTGCACATAGCAGGGTAGGCAGAGGGAACCTGGGAACCTACTGTTAGGACACTCCTTTCGCATTAAGACACTTGTGTTGCCCACTTTCATTTACATTCAATCGAACACTACGTGGTTGTATGATAGGAAGTCATCGGCAGCAAGGGCGCCCCTCGCAGGACTCTTGCCTATGCTTGCAGCCGGCCTTTACTCGTATCGTATCGTATCATAGGCTCGGCGTCTTGGACTTGTTCTGGATTTTGTGCAATGCTAGAAATCAAGGGAGTTCCTAGATGATTGGCGAGGTGCAATTATCGTACCTTTGTACAAAGGCACAGGTAGACTGAGCAAGCCATAGGGCTATCTGTTTGATTAGCTTGGGTAATAAATTTTATTGAAGTCACCACTCTGAAAGAAGGGTATAAAAATAATAGTCTAAGCCTGAATGCAAGTAAGACAAAGGTTCTGGTATTTGAAAGAAACGAAGAAAAGACGTAATGCAAGATCAGTGTAAATATGTAGTAAGATATTAGAACAAATGAATGAAGTGATATATTTGGGAAGTATGTTTAGTAGTGATGGAAGGTACGGGATGGATGCGGAAAGGCGTTTTGCTGCCGATAACAGGGTTAATGGCGCCTTAGCTGCATTGATATGACGGCGAAACGTCAGCACAGCTGCACGTTTGACCGTAAACGTATGCTGTTAGTGTTGGTACCTATGCCTTTATATGATAGCGAAACGTGGGTATTACAGAAGAAGAATCAAAGAAAGATGAATGTTGTGGAGATTTTTTTTTTATGGAAAAGGACACAACGGACGTTCGGGTCACCTGATGGTAAGTGACTACCGCCGCCCACGATCCCGTGCAACACCAGAGGAGCT
>DVQK01000630.1:0-10438 GCA_018231685.1 Heliconius clysonymus
ACCCTGCTGTGTGCGAGATACAGCGTGAAGCTAATTTAATTTAATTTAATTTAATAAATACACGATACGTAAATGTATTTCTGGTTTTAGTTTTATTTGAAATAATAATTAAAATTATTTGTAACGACTATATATTCCTCACTTTCCACCGAAGTCTGGAGGCAATTATAGAGTGGAGATATTATATAAAAGTATCTTTTTTATCTACAATATCTAAGTTACAATATCATATATACAGAACCTATTTTATATTAAATTTTAAAACATCAATGTATGACGGCATGCACATTTCATTGTAACTGTATCATGAAGTACATCCGTATATTTTATTCTATTGACATTTAAAATTGGTAAGCACTATATTTTAGTCTACCCTGTTTTAAATATGATAAAAAAAATTAACTGTGGCTCTACAATATTGCTCACAATTCTTGTAAGTAATTTCTTGTGTTTCCAATATTGTGATTTATTGAATTTATGAGAATATATATGTAATATTATATTCTTCTTTTTTTATTGTATTCAACAGATTGGAATATATGGTACATTTTTAGATATAAACGAATTGCAAAAAAAATTTTTACAATGGAAAAGTCAGAACTTTTTAAATATTAGTGAGGTCAGATCCTTTATTAAGTATATTAACTATAACATAAATACAAGTAAAATTATATTAAAAATCATTCCATAATTTTACAGGTAAGTGCAGCATCTAATGGAATTTTCGACTTAAGTGATGTGAAAAATAAAATTCTTCAATGGAAAACTCAGAAAATTTCGGCTTTATGTCCATCCAATGGGTAAGCTATAAAAAAAAAATAAGATAATAAATCTCATAAAACTATAAAAAATACTACAGCAGAGTTTATTTTTCAGACCGAAACTACAAAATCTACTTAATCTTGCATGCAGCACTGCGCAACCCACTAATGTCACATTAAGAGATGCTTGTATTGCATGTTTCTCTCGAGTTACATCTATGCCGGAGGTGACAAAGTTATTATATTTATAAACTGTATTCTACCTTGCATCTCTATGCATTTAACTCTTTAAATCTATTATTTTTTGATGTTGTAACTCTCACAGTTTTGTCGGTGTAAACATAGAGTTTAAAATGCAAAATTAGAGAGTAAATTTTTTTTTTTAGAGGAATATTAATCTTGATCTTGGACAAAAATCGTGATAACATTTGATAAAGATTTTTAAAAAAGTTATGTTGTAATCTTTATGCATATAACTTTTTTAATAATTATAATTTTCTCTGTTTACTTTAAGGGCCCTCAAGAACTTAATGCATTAAGTGTGTGTGCTGTACAATATTTTACGAATACGTCTTATGCAACGTGTGCAACAAATCTAATGGTAAATAATAGTATTTTTTTTTAATATCAATTATACTAAATCGATATTACTCTTTTAAAAAAAATTGTGTACATAATCTTTACTTGTAGGCTTTATCTACGTCTGCTTTAAATGTTCAACCTTCTGGCTGTTACATGGGTTACTGCGATTTTGTAAGATGTCTGAGGCGGACGAACTCCATGAATTTGGTTAGTATTATATTATAGTATTTGTACACTAAGTAGTTATATATATTCTATAAGGCGTATGAAAGATTCTGTTATTAAATATTCTACCTGCATTTTTTTTGCAGATAACTCAATGTACGAGAGAAGCGAGAACCGGAATAAATATCACACTGGATGCTGATAATGTGCGATTTTATACAAATGTAACTTCTTGTATTCTTGCAAAAACAAGATGTGTGACTTTTAATCCCATAACGGGAGATCCTCAAACTCCAGGGTACACATCTTCTGGTCTCAGAGTTAGTAATGCACTTCAATTTTCAAATACTGGAGAGCTTCGTATTTTGGCATTTTCCTCAAGTACACCAGTTTCCTCATCATTTTGTGCAGCATCAACTAATTTGACACAATCAAATTGGTTGACTAATGTATGTTAATTTAATGTATAATATTAGGGAATAATAATCTTTTAAAAATTATATATTCTTTTATTTTATAACTTTTAAGGTATATAACAACGTCATAATAGGCTAGCCGTGGCGCAGGGGTACAAAGTGTGCCACGTAGTCTAGATAATGAGGATGGTACTTGAGTTTGTGACATATTGTACGGTTAGAAAATTCGGCGGCAGGTAACAGGTCAAACAGTTCCCTAAAAACTCTCCCTATGATAAATGCGGTAGAGACGGCACAGATACTTAGGTGCACCAGCCCATAGATGAGAACAGTACTCCATATGAGATCGAACCTGGGCCCTATACAGGACCAATTTGTGTTTTGGCGCGAAGTACTGTCTTGCTATTCTGATACCCCCAGTTTCTTTGAGGTCCACTTGGCTTTCTAGATGATCACGATACTGGCAGTCACTCGCAAAATTCACTGGCAAAATTTGTTGATACTGGACGCGGTTATAAAGGGACAAGACTGGTGACACGACAAATGGGCTTTTATTAGTGGTTTACGCAAAAACTTGTATCTTCTTAGGGTTGAAAGTTCCTTTGAAAGTTCCCACCCCATGAGGAAAGATTTCCGAGAGATGTCTCAATAAGAGACAAGTTTATTTTGCATTGGTCGACGTTTTTCCGAGAAAGACTTGCGTGGCCTCAATATACAGAGTGACTGTATTATCATAGCTATGAGTGCTAGAGTTCCTCTAAAATGTCATTGATATGCAGAAGAAACAGCGTAGGGGACAGCCTGCAGCCTTTGGGAACCCCACAGTTCACAGGCATGTATTTTGAGCAAAAATGTGTATGAAGGTATCCCAAAATTCTAATTTCGAGAAATCGAGTTCAATGCTTTAAAAATTCGAAAACAGATAAAAAAAAATTGTATATGACACTTTCACCGAGTAGTGAAGTTCTAATATAACCACAAACTTGGTTGTTTTTTGGTCTAAAATTATTCGTATGTACATAACACCATAATTCATGCATAGAATTTCATCCACCCATATATTCAACTTTATAATGATACAATGATAGTTTGTTAATCGTTTAATTTTTCTGCTTCCGCTTGATAAGAGGCTTTGTTCCCTGTGAAATGATCTCAAACGGTTTTTACTGTTTCATATTTCTTTATTTAGACGTCTAAAACGTAAGAAAAAATTTTATGTCTTTGATTTAGCAATCATTGCCTTGCCACTGTCAAAGTCAAAATCACTAAGTCAAATCAAACTAACCATAAAACTTTTAAAATGTTTTGGTGAATTTTTAAATCGTCAGTTTTTATATTTTTATGAATTAAAAAAAATTTGTATAAGTACGATAATATATAATCGTGTTTTAATTGAAAGTAAGTCCATTATATTTATTATTAAGTATTCTAAAGAAAATAGTCAAATGTTATTAAAAGTGCTAATTATACTTTATTTATAAATATTATGTAACTTTAGATAGTACACTTAAAATATCCAACTTATTGAGATTGCCTTAAGGACTTTATTATTTTTTCACAAATGAAAATTAATATATAATTACTATACCTTCTTCATGCTGAAAACAATTAAGATCAGAAAGTGTAAATTTTTAAGCACTCAATGACTTTTACGACAATTTAGCACGTTATTATTATACTTTATTCTCACTGTTTCTTTAATGTACAAGTCTTTACTTTATATTAAATAAACAAGGTTTTTTTAAAAAAAAATGCTTTATTAAAGTATCTTATTATATTTTGTATATAATAATGAATGTTAATATGTCCTTTATAGAATATTAAACTGTGCATTTGATCATGTATATAATCTTTGGCAAAGTTGTTTTTCATGAGCCAACAAAGGTGGGTGTAAGTTGGTACAGAATTTTTTTTTTGAAATGAACAAAATCAATAAAATGACTCAAAATAAATTGAATATTTGTGTAATATCTTTCCTTCAAATTTATTTTATTTGTAGCAATGCACAGGATACGGCTAGTATTTTATATCCAAAAGTATATCCCTAATTCACATAATTTACTTTTATACTTTATTCCTTAATATTAATTAGCAAAAAAGTTTCAATTAAAACATTTGAATATAATGTATGCCGTTGTGGTGCAGGACCACAATGTCTAATTATAAACAAGGAAGGAAAGGTTAGGTTAGGTTCCCACTGCTTACTTTGTTCGTATGTCTGATACAGTGAATGTAACAAGTAACTTTCATTCTTAATTTTTGACTTTGGTATCAGCAGTAAGAGCTTTTTGCAATTTATGCTTCCCAATTTTAGATTTCTTTTTTGTCTTTTTTACCATTTGTATTGATTCTTCAGAATCAGAATTATCGGAGATAATATTTGAATTTAATTTTCTATTTGACTTCTTAGTTTGAATAGCTGTTGCAACAAAGGCACTCTTTCTAAAAGCTGATTTTGCTTGTTTATTTGATGATTGAGTGTTTCTAGGTATATCAGTAAAACTTGTGTTATTCATTAAACATTCTGATTTTGCATGTTTTAGTCTGTAAAAGAACATTAATATATTAGGATTTAATATAACAATAACATTATTATCTACAGTGTTTAAACACATCTATTATTTTAGCCTCATTGTGATACAGTGGGACAGAATATCACTTAACAAAATGTATTATTTTTATTTTCCCACTCTAACCAGACTAGCTGTGGCACAGGGCAGAAGTGTTTGACTATAAGCACAAAAGGTTGTGGAAACTCAAGGAAATGGAATATTTAATACTCTCGTTGCCCTGGTTACAAGGCAAAGCATGGCATTGAGTTCAATGCAATATCTTTAAATTTCGGGGAATGTTGGAGAACAGAACTGTATTAATGGGAATAGAGGGTCTTGAAACTAGGTTCCTTCTATCCACCCTGCTATGTGCGGGATACAGTGTGAAGCTTAAAAAAAAGACATTGAATTCCAACTTCCACCACTCGACACTCAATGTTCTCAAATTTAGTATAACTGGAGATTAAAACTAATTCAGGTATAAATGGAGATTAAAACTAACAAAAATTACACACAATATGTTTTCTTTAACTAGTAAACTATGTGGGATAAACCATGAAGCTGTAAATAAAATAATGAAGCACAATGCTATCTGAAATCAATCAAAATTGTGTTCTTAATTTTTTTTAATGATAATAGCAATATCAGAAGTAAAATGATTTGATCAAGATAAACCAACAATTTGCTTATAATTCATTTTTCATTCATAAGTTTTTTTTAAAGCAGCAATAAAGGAATACAAAAGATATACTAACTTTCCTTTCTTTTTACTAATTTTAGGAATCCTGTTAATTGGCTCTAATATATCTTCTGTTGGCATTTTAACAGAAACTTTATTTTTATTTTTACATTTTTTCTTCTTTTTTTCATCTCTTAATTTTTGTTTATCATTATCCAATTCTTCTAATTTCTTTGAACAAGATCTGTAATGATATATTACAAAGGTACAATTTTTTAGTATCACAATTTATTTCAATAGGGAAGTAAAATTATACCTGAGTAAAGCCTCACTATCAGTAAAATAAGAGTTCATAGCAAAACTAGATATACCCCAAGATAAAGGACCTTTATCTTCATCTTGGACACCGGTCCATATACTTTTCTTTAAAGAGTTTAATTTTACTTGCAATTCAGAAGGTTGCATGTTTCGTCCTTTTATTTCAGATAGACACCTGATTAGAAATAACTATATTATATACACATTAATTTGTATGATTATAATTTTTGATATTGTAAATATTTATTGTATCAAAAATAGTTTTTATTACACACTTCGGCGGCGGTAATCTTTGAAACTGGTGCCATGAAGCTGGTTTTAACTTTGATTTACTTTGCGTTGGATGGTCATTAATCATTGAAACGCTTCTTGGTCTAAATTTATTAGTTTTCTTTTCTCTATCTGAATTGAATGGCGAATCACTGGTCTGAAAAACAAAAAGAAATGTATATATATTGCAGTTAATATTATAGAGGCTGTCGTGACGCACCGGCTCAAGTGTACGACTGTAAACGCGATGGTCGTGGGTTCATTTCCCACTTGGGGTAATCCTACTTAATATGAGAAATGTGAAAATTGTGAGGATGGATGTTTGTTTCATTGTCACACAGAAACCTCTGAACGGATTTAAATTAAACTTTACAATACAATACAACTTATATAAATAGTTCTACAATTTAGATATAATATAAAAGTAGCTATAATATATAAGTATAAGTAAGCGTTTATGTTGCTGTTCAATATTAATTGCTTTATAATATGTAATATTTTCATTTTCTCGCTCTGGCAAAGCGCGGCCTTGAGTTTTGCCACTCAACACGCAATGCTTCGAGAATTGGTCGGGAAGTAGGAAACGGAAATGTCTTAATGGGAAACGGAATGTCTTAATATTAGGTCCCCAGGTTCCCTCTGCCTACCTTGATATGTGCAGAATATATAATAAGCGTGAAGCCAAAAAACATATATAAGAATTACAGGGACTGGTAGGATTTTCAATTCAGGTGGCATTTTCTTTTTTCTTCTTGGCTTTAATTTGCCCGAGGTTTGAAGCAATTTGCGTACCCTTCGTACAGGACTTAGGTTTTCTTCAAACGAATCACAATCTGAAGATGCATCTGTCATGGCGTCAGATGTTATGTCAATTGTCGCCCTCGATACCTGCAATATCATATTAGTGGTCTATAACTTTGAGTTCTAAAGTTGGAAATTAAACTTGATTTTACGTACATACGTGCAAAGTTTCGCGTTTGGTCTTTCTCTTTTCAATTGGATTAATTTTTTCCAATATTAAGCGTTGCTTTTGTGGTTTCTGTTGGAAAATATTACATAAATTTTGGTTGTTTTAGAAAATATTTGAACCATATATCATTGTATTATTTATTACTTCAGATAAATTCCTGCTTATATCTGGAAGGATAGGAGACGGCGGTGGTGCAAGCTGAGTAATACTAGATGATACTCTTAGAGCTCCAGCTTCTGAACTGCTACTCGATGTATCACCTTCATCACTGTAATTTATTAATAGTTACAATGACTGCATATTAACACATTTTGTATATAGCCGTATTGACTTTACGTCGAGAGCTTCCAAAAGTTCCTATTAATTATAAAATAAATAAATAAATCAGCTTCACGCTGTATCCCGCAGTTTTTGCCTAATTCTGAAGGCATTGCGTGTTAAGTGGCAGAACTCAACAACTCAAAAAGCGAAGAAATGGAAATATAAATTTAAGTAAATATTTCATTTCCTCGAGTGGGGATCGAACCCACAACCAGCCGATTTTACAGTCACACCTCGTGGCGCTGCGCCATGACTGGCCTCATTGTTCTCCTATTCCTATTAATTATGATAAATTATATTACCTAGAATAATCCGAAAGATCGATATTTGTTGGTTCGTCAGCATTGGAGCCTTCTTTTAATAGACGTGTAACAATTTTGGTTCTCAATCTTTCTTTACTTGGATCTTCATCGTAGAAATCTAGAAGCGTTTCGCAAAATGTGCGACCTAGGCTTTCATAGTCTTGCGCGGTGAAGTGTGTCGACATTCTACTACCCAATTCCGACCCGCCAAATGATGCTTCCATAGTGTAGCTATTTGCTACTCCCAACATCCAAATAACGACTCTTGCTGTGCCTTCTTTACTACGTTGAATTCTAAATTTACAATTTTCAAATGAAAACTGAAATTACGTAATGCCAAATATAATGATATGAACAAGTGCGTATTAGCCGAATGACTTTAAAACAAAATATATCTACCTTATCTGCAGCGTTTTTATGGAGCATTAGGGGAAAAACTTGTTCTTGTAAACGTTTATCAGTATTTTTTCGGCTTTCGCATCCATAAATAAAGATATTATGTTTTCTGGAGTGAGCGTGTAGATCAACATACATTGCTACGCCGCATTCCTCCTGTAACCTACGCTAATTAATTAAAAGTTAATATTATAAGAATGATTACTTAGGTACTATATTTCGGCACTCACCTGCGTATCATAACTTTGGTATGCCATACAGGGGGGTACGTTTCTCTAATAACAGTACGATATTGTCTGTTTAAATCTTTTCCGGTTAATGAACACCGATTATTACCTACAATAACCTGAAATAAGAAAATATAAATTTATGCAACTTTCTACTTTTTATATGGTTATAATAAATATTGTTATGAAAAGACTTTCATGCTTACACCATCTGGATTTAACATAGGAACAAGTTTGAAAATAAATTTTTCCCTCAATTCCCGAGCCTGATTTGTATCCCCTGTGAGGAAGTCCATAAACCCTTTCATCATCCACGACGAAGGCGTCTCTCCTGGGTGAACGCGAGCCGTAATAATGACAGCTTTCTTTTTCTGTGTTACACCATAAATAAAATACAGTAATATTTTATTATTTATTGTATGATTATAAAAGTATGATTCTATGAAAATTCTAAATATGTATTTTGATTTCATCAAATTTCTATTCGCGTTCTGCGTAGGATTTGTTGTCAAAATAATACCTAAAAGGTACATATTGTTGAGAATAGCAGTGCAATTACAGAATAGCTACAGAATCCCATCTAATTCAAAAATACCTTTTGGTCCATATCGTTAGGATTTTGCGGTGCAGTTATCGTCAAATAGTACACATTATTACCAGCTAGGGTTCTACATAGAAGTCTTAACTTAGAATACGTAGATTTGACGGGATGAGCTTGTAGCCTTGATAAATATTCTTGTAGGTCAGAGTAAGTGTACGGGTAGCAATGTGCTATGTATACTGCATCATCCGTATGAGGAAATTCTAAATTGAATGTTAGTGTATAGCTCGGATATTGTTCTTCTTCTTCACATCTAGAAACAATTTCAATAAAATTTTGTACCTTTTTTTACTTTTGAGCAAAAACAAATGAATAAAAACATTAAGCTATAAATAGACTAACGTTGAGTCGTTTTTGTAATATGCGATGTTGTCGCCGCACCGTCTCCAACCGATCGAATGCAGTTGGGCGTCCTTCGTCGAGTAAAGTAAAGGTCGCATACCCTCATTATAGAGACTTTCAGGCTTTGACAAATTAACGATAGAAAACCTGAAAGTTATTTGAATTAAATAAAAATGTTATTTTTTTTTTTTTTTATATTATACGCTATAAACTAGTTTTTTTAGCTTTACACTGTATCTGACGTATAGTATAATTGAGGGGGAATCTGTTAATGTAATTAAATTTTCGACATATTTAGTGGTGGAACTCAACGCCGTTTTTTGTCTATGAAATTAAAATAGTTTTATGTTTTTACCTATACATCATTTGTTTTCTTGTGTTCGAAACTCTAAAATAAAACCATTGCATATGCCGATTAGTGTAGAGGTCCGTGCGGAGATGTAATTCATAATAGGCAGAGGTGATTTTAATAGCTTTGGCCAAATTTCCGCTTTCGAAACGTGATTCAAATTTTAATTCGTCGTCTCCACCAGAACTAGTACATGCGGATAAATACAGACGGGAACCCCCGACCGACGATCGACTAAACTGTGAATGGGAATCATCATAATTATTAAATTAATGTTATAAATTATACAAATTATTATCTGGTCAGTCGTAATTATTAAATTAATGTTATAAATCATTATATATAAATTATTATTTGATCAGTCGTGATGCAGGTGCACAACCGTGCGAGTGTGAAACGGGACAGGCTGTGGGTTCGATTCTTACTTCAGGAAATAAATATTTAAATCGCAATGCCTCGAGAATTCGCATTTCACCACTCTAGTAAATTATACATTTAATATATATTTCATCGCTCGTCGGAACTCAACGTCGCGTTTTGTCTCGACATCAGAGCGAAGAAATTTAAATAAATATTTCAGTTCATCGAGTTGGGATCGAATTCATAAGCAGTCGCGTTTATAGTCACACTCTGTGCCCCTGCTCCACGATTGGCCTCAATAACTTAAGGTAACCGACGCGTATATAGTCGCGTGTACTATGTAAAGTTATTATTTAAAGTTAAATATTATAATTTTATTTCAATAAACAAAACAACAATTGCTTTATAATATAATTTCTTACATAATTTACGGCACTCATTGGATAATATTGGAAAATGACCGTTCCAGCTTCTTCTCCAACAGGCTGTGGCTTAAGTTCTTTTCCAGATGATACGTAATACGGTTCCGGGGAAGCGGGGCTCCACATGATATGTTGTATTCTTTCTTCTACAACCTGTATCGTAAAATATCTAATCTAAATTAAAGATACATATTCTAATTAATAGTTACAGTACCTACGTCGTTAAATAGTATTATATTATTACTTGACATTCCGACGGCCACCTTGGTGCTTGCTGTGGACAGTCCAGTTCCTTCGGTAAAGCAAATAGATCACGCGGTTCTCTCAGTTTGGCTGTAGTCTTAAAGGTTTTAATATCAGTATTTATTTCTAGTTGGTTCGTTTTAATATTGTTTTGTAGAAAGT
>DVQK01000631.1:0-10436 GCA_018231685.1 Heliconius clysonymus
AATATTTCATCTCCTCGAGTGGGGATCGAACCCACAACCAGTCGGTTTTTACAGTAACATCTCGTGCCCCTGCGCCACGACTGGCCTTTGTATATTTAATTAGAGTCGTAAAATGTAACACTGTGAAATACAACGTACTAAGCCGGTTGTACAATTTTCGTAGCGCTCGTAGAACAGATATAGCTTAGCACTACGTTTCCGCGTAGCAATTAATGTATGTTTATTTACACTATAATATGAAATTTAGTCTTTTGTTTTAAGCTAATTTCAAAAACTGGCGGTTATCTGTTTGCTATATACGTATGTATGTATCTGATCTGATTGTCGGAGTTGAGTATAATGATCTATTTAGGCTTCAAAGCACTTGTTTTTTTTTAATATTAATGCGAGTTTCATGTTATAATATCGAAATTAGGAAAGTCCAAAAAATCACATTATTGCCATCCTTTTTTAAATTTCAACTTTCGGCGACAGTATTAGTTCAGTGGTTGATATATGGGTATCCACTTATTTCTGGAAGGGACAATACACCTAGGCAAGTCACAGATTTTTGAAGTAGGTTTATTTTGAAAATATTCCTTCATTATATTATGTAAATAAGGTACGTAACGAATAAAATAAATTTCATAAGACACACTAAATGAAATACAATACAATTCATAGAAAACTTTATTACGCCTCTTACTTAAAGATACGAGGTAAAATTAAAAATGGTAATATCTGTGACTATGAATGTAAAGTATAACAATCGTACTAAAACTCATCAGTAAAGGTGCCCCCTTAAGGCTACTCCTGGGGCGCAAGTCCCAGGAACTGCTCCAAACTCAACAGTTTTAGTATATTTTTAATTGTTAAATATGAATTTATTAGAATACATTACACGAACTGCAATATTCCTCAAGACAACAATAATAATATAAAAATTAAAGTAAAAGACGTGAGTCACTACTTAAAATCACTTCTACTCATTTTGCCTCAGTGTATTTAGAGAGATGACTGTAGAAATGATGTTTCCTCGGACAACAACCGACATGAATCATGTATATATGCAAATATATGCAGGTGCGTGCACTCGGTCACCCGATAGCGGATAGATGCAGCTTGCAATCGTTGGCGATTGTTTACAATTGGTTAACTATGGTATGTTGCGCAGCGTCACAGCCTTTGAGTGTAAACGTTACGGTTGTGAGTTCAATTCCCACTCTGTGATTACACCGTTAAGTCCGTTTTTTATGAATGACACACATACAACGAATTTTTTTTCAATTATTTAGTTTTTTGTTCAAAAAAACACTTTTTCATTTTTGGCTAAATATATTTAGTTTTAATTGTATTACGCTTTTAAAGAGTACTTAAAAATGTGCTTTAATTTAAAATGGTGATGATAAAACACTCTGTATAATTATGAATACATCATGAAGCTTAAAAAAGAAAAAGAAATACTATAAAATCGATCAGCTTCACGCTGTATGCCGCGCACAGCACAGTAATTTTAATTTCATTAAACTGATATATGATATTTACCGTAAATATCGTATTATGAGATTATAATACACCTTATGAATTTGATTAATACGTTACAAATAAGCATATTACCTATATATATATGAATATTTGATCATTTATGAAATTTATAAAGACAGGTTAGCAAGTGACAACTTCCCATTGACTCTAACGCCCACATCGTGTGTGGCTTGCTGATACAAACACAATTGAACAGTCCCCTGGCGCTATTATGTGTAGACTTTAGAATTTACCTGTATAAGGCAGCAGTTGTTGATTGTTTAGTTAGATAGAGATCACGAGTCACTTTGATCCCTGTTTTCTATCTGTAGATATTAATTACGGTATCGCAAAAAAATGTTAGGTTTAGCCGCTGTACATATTTTTTATTATGCACAGAACGAAACAAAATAAAGATTACCAATATGTAAATGATTCATGTATTTAAAAAGGTTATAGGGGTTGTCGGTAGAACTTAAAAAAAAACACAGCAGGATAGGCAGAGGAACCCTAGTGTTAAAACACTCCGTTCCCCAGTAACCGCCGAATTCCGGAGGTATTGCGTGTTGAGTGGCGGAACTAATCGCCGCGTTTTGCCTCGACACCAGAGCGAAGAAATGAACACATTACAGTCACATACTTGTGCCCCTTATTATTATTATTGTTATGTTTAAATGAATGTAATCAAAATAAACCTGGTTTTTGCATCTTTTTGACACTCCGAGCAACATTTATATACGTTATAAGAGTTAAAATTAATACATTTATATGTTACGGGCTGTACAAGATTATGATAAAATATAAATACAATTCAATTGAATTAACAATTAATATACAATACGAATATTTAAAATAACAATTACCTTATAAAAAATTACGTTATTTATTTTTCTTCTTTACTTACTTAGCTTCACGCTGTATCCCGAGCGGGGTCGCCAGAGAGAACCGACCAACTATTATCATTATACATTTTACATAGAACGAAAATATCTTTACTGGATTTTGTAAGTCATTCTGCTCTCCGTTTTCATATTTTTTTTTATTATCTTCGTTATAGTGTAGGCAAATGTCGATAAAAACATATAAGAACTTGATGTTATTAAACTCAATATCTCACTAATCGACCCATTTTCGAAACATTGAATGTTTAGCGTAGCTCTACGCTACGCTTTGTCTTGTTATCAGAGTTTTTTTATTATAATATATGTGTATAAGAAACTATTACTATTTTATATGCTATTATTAATAACATTATAAATGCTAAAGTGAGCTTTATCATGATTTAAAAAAAATACAAATTGAAAAACGATAATTGTTACATGATATAAAGTTCTGCTATTTTATTTTTGTATTTTAAATAAAACCAAAAAGTAATTAAAGTTATGTATACATTACAACATATTCAATTTAAACATTATAATTACAATATTTTTAATAGTATAATACATTCAAAATATGAATTATCGAACATAAATTATGGTTGTAGGTAATAGTTCGAGCTAGGCATCGCTTGTACCTCATGAATACGCAATCGTATTTGTGAATGTGACCTACTTGGATCAAATCTGCCTCCGGCTCGGGGTTCCGGGTTCGATTTCCGCTTGGATGAAGTTGTTTTGATTACTCTCTGTATTAACTTTGGCTATGATATTGCTCGATATGTGAGTGTTGCATAATGTGTGGAATGACGCTAATCTGTGGAATTTAATTCTGCTAATGGACTAAATAATTGAAAACAAAATGTATTTTAATCTGATTTTTATTTATTATTATTAAATAAAACACGCCATGGACATTTGTGGTCGGTGCCCTTTTCTGCTCTTTTTTTTTCTTTTCAACTTTTTTGATTTATATTTCAGTATACTACTTTACACAACAGAAAAAAATTAAATTTAATTTGTTATGGTTTACTCTATTACAGTAGGTGTGATAAATTATTAAGTATTGGGTTCCATATTCTGTGTTCTTCTTTAATTTATTTATCGCCTCTTGGTCTCTATTAGATATATCCATATTTAAGTTATAGTCTATTATATCGATAAAGGTTTTTCCCCGCAATTACGATCGTTCCAAAATGGTTCATCAAGGCCTCATCCACTAGCAACATATTTAGCCTGTCTTTGGCACCATTTATGAGGATTGAGGCGATCGTTCACACTTTGATCTTGGATTCTTTTTCGCAACAGCTTAGCAAAAATCATCAGAATTCCAAGTAAATACAGATAACATTTAGTTCCTTGAATTAACATTATTATAATTATCTTGTATACAATAGTAGACTTTGTCTATTTTCCTATATATTTTATTTACTTAAATTTGTTCAAGTGACAAACTTAAAATCAATTTTATTTTATTTACGTTGCCCCCCGTTGTTGCGAGTCTGGAAAATTGAGCAGAAAATGGGAAATCGAGTGCTTGGACAATAATTTCTCATTGCCTAAACTGTTGCACATAATACCAAGCCGTATTTTGATTTTATATTTCATTTAATATTTCAACTCTATTAATTACAAACAGCCATAACATTTTATAGATTTTTTTATTCACCAAAAATAACATAACCACGCGCGGACTAACAAGCACAACAACCTTAGTCTTATAAATATCAAGTAATCAATACACCACTTCGAATAGCTCCCCCGATAGTTAGCAGAACACACCAGATCCTAGGTTTAAGCTAACTAGAGGCGCCTATCGCTCAAACAAGACCTAAACTAATTGCATAGTTTCCATTTGCCTCGGTTTCGTTGTGAATTGTTTTGAAATAGTCTGTCTTAGACTGATATACATTATATTGATAGTTGTTATATGGAGTTAGAGTATTAGTATTGGATTTGTTGGTTTGCTATCATGATGCTTGTGAGTTTAATTCCCTCTCGTTGGGATGATATTTTCACTTCTTTGCTCTGGTAACAGAAAAATCACGTTGGGTTCCATCACAAAATCGAGTAGACAAGTGAGTTTCCTTTGCTTACTCTTCTTTTTGTGATGCAATGTGAAGTGTAGAACATATCTATAACAAATAATAAAAAAATACAGTATCTAAACATAAAAATCACCTACATATCTAACTACAAAGGAACTCAGTCCTATTTCATAGTGAATGGCCGTTAAGCGTTGACGCGCTGATATTAACGACGGCGTTAGACAGTTGTTTATCACTTATAATGGTTTTATGTTGGTTTTAAATTATAGATGTTATTACATTTATAAATCATTTACTAGACGACGTCGTGGCGCAGTAACAAGACAAAGTGCGGTGTTGACTTCCATCCATCCACTCAACACGCAATGTCTCGAAAATTAGACAGTGTGTGGGAAATGGAGTCTTAGCACAAGGTTCCTATGTTGCCTCTGCCTCGACTACTTTGTGCGACATACAGTGAGAAGCTATAAACAAAATAGCTTTTTAGCTTCAAAATCCATGTAGTTGTGTAGATATTACCAATGCTGCACACTATCAAAATAGCAGAAAAATGCCTAAGTGAGAATTGAATTAGCAGCCGTCGTGTGTACGTACTCTGACTTATTTTTGACTGCTCCGTCATAGCTGTAAATAAATCATCTCATCAGACTCATATATACCAAAGTAAAGTAGCAATTATCTTTAAACTAGAGTTTCCTTCCAATAGGGGCCGTCACTTACAAGCGAGTGCCCCCGATTGTCCAAGCCCACGTATTAGCACAAGGTTTCCTCTACCTATCCTACTATAAGCGGAATACAGCTAAACAAATAAAAAAAACATATTAGCTTATTCAATTCATATTTTCACATATTATAGCTAAGTATTTTAAAACTAGATTAAGCTGCCGTCAATTTAAGAATCATTAAAAGGCGTAGTGTTTAACTCCATACAAACAAATAACAACAATGAAATATAACATATATCGCTCACATAAAAAACACTACGAGCAAATGAAGTCAAAACAATATCATTAAGTACAGCAAGTACTATTCGTTCAAGCGTTCACCAATTCGTCGATCGCGCGTACTCACATGGAATCCCGAGATAATACCAAACGCCGCGTTTAGGTGGCAAATATTATTCGATAATTCTGGCGACGGCAGAAAAAGCCAACAATAAACAGAGGGAGAGTATTCAAATGAGGGCCCTCCCGCGGGACGCGCGCGGCGGGTGAAAACAATGATAATATTACAAACTTATTTAACGTACGGCTCCGAGGCGCGCGTATAAAATGACAATACGTTTTCTTTCTTTTTGTATATATGTATGTATATGGAGAGGTAGAAAAGGAACGTTGAATTGATATTGCGACGCAGTTTGAATAAATACTTTCTTTAGCTTCACGTTGTATCCCGCACATAGGAGGTAACATATTGTTAAGAAACCCCATTTTTGAGAAATTGCAAGAAAATAAAGTTACTTTATTATCCCGAGTGGGAATCGAACTCACAATCGTAGCGTGTACATTAAAAGCGGAGAACCTACGTCACGACGGCCAGTTTTGAGTTTGTAATCAAAGAAAAGTTTATATTTATTTGTTAAACATTTTCGTAATTCGAACAGATTACGCAAAGTGGGCTCCACCAAATATTCTACTGAATTTGGTAAAACCCTATTCTTCATTTCGTGATGAAATGTAAAAATAACTCGGTAAACTATAGAAGATAAAAAAAAATATTAATAAAGTTTCATAAAGTTTTTATATACACATATTCATCTTAAAATTTAAAAATTAAAAAATAAAACATTATATAATAGCTAATCATTACGATTACTATACGATTTTTTATATTCTTTAAATGTTTAAGTTGTGTGAGGCATAGCGGTTCAGATTGAGACCGTAAATGTAATGTCTAGGAAAAAATACCAAGCGCAAAGTCGAGTCCCACCACTCAGCATGCTATGTATGAAATAGAGGATAAAAAGTAACGAACGGAGTGTCTTAGCACTAGGTTCCCACCTCCGACCCTCCAATACATAAAATAAAGCTTAAAGCTAAAATAAAATTATTTTAAGAATATTAACAAAATATCGTATTCGTAACTACTAAATATGTTAAGATAAGTACTCTTAAATTTTTTCTCATTTTGTAACTGATTCTCAAGAATCTTCCTTACAACCATCCCCAGAAGACCGACAAACTCAATAGAACGATGAAATGATCTTGACATTTATTATTGATGCGTTGTATATTTATTTTATCTTTTCCTGTTACAGATATTTACAGAGTAAATAAAGAGTTTGTGACACTTCACTTTGTGCTAATACGGGCACTCTCTTAATTAAATCTGACTGAGGAAATAAGAATATTTTGCCTTTTTTTTCTAATTATTCTTTTCGCTGTATTCTGTTTATAGCGGGATAGGCAGGAAATCCGGGAACCTAGTGTTAAGACACTCCGTTCCCATTAAAATACTTCCGTTCCTCACTTCTTCCGTTCCACACTCGCCGAATTCTGGAAGTATTGTATGTTGAGTGTCGGAATTAAATGCCGCGCTTTACCTACCATAGTGGGGAAATGAAAATACTAAATGATAATTTCCAGTCCACAGCCTGTCGCGATTAGAGTCTCAAATTTTAATTAGTTCATTTTTTTAGGACCTAATGTCGAACCACTTATTCATCTCTCGCTTTCCGAGAAATTTGAGACATTTCATGTTGAGTGACGGAACTCCCCTTAAGTAGAGAAATAAAATGATTATTGGCCAAAATAAAAATCTAATTCACAAGCACCGCTACGTACACGCCAAAATGGGTTTGAATAACATTTTTAATATAAAAGAGTAGTATATGTATATTGACACTTAAGTCATCCTCAGCTACTTTATTTTGTTTGGTTGAACGTGCTAATCTCATTAACTATTTGTCGAAACTCAAAACATATTTTTGTATTGTAAGTTAACTTCTTGAGGAAATCAATGATTTAATCATATATGTACATCAATAACGTTAATCGTTTAGACCACGCAAGGTAAAAATAAATTAAGAAGATGAGAAGCCATTTTAAAGGCTAGTATATTTTACTTAATAATATATGTATTGCTGTATGGTCCCATATTGTAGGTAAATTTGGTAAAAAATGTGATCGTATATGTAAGCTGCAATATTTACGGGTCCAGAAGGGTTGCTCGCACGCTACGTGATGTCTTACCGAATGCCTTTTTGAGCGAACAAATTTAAAGTCACGTTACAATGTTTTTTTTTTCGTATTTAAAAATTAAAATAGCAATATGAATTTTGTAACCCGTAAATAGCGCGTTAGGTGGAAAAACCTACTGAAAACTCCGTTTTCCCTCTTTCTGCATATTTTCGAGACATTATGTGCTAAGTGGCGGAACTCATCGCCGCACATTGTCTTCTCCTCAGAGCAAATAAATAAAAATAATTTGAAACTCCCCGAGTGAAGATCGAACCCACAAGGGTCGCATTTACAGTGATTCAATACAGATAATACAAATGTTTAATTTTACCATTCATTTTATCATCATCATCAGCTTCGTGTTGTATCCCGCACACAGCAGGGTAGGCAGAGGGCACTCAGTGTTAAGACACTACGTTCCCCACTTTCCACCGAGTTCTGGAGGCATTGCGTGTTGAGTGGCGGAACTCAAACACACAACACCAGTATAAATGCAAATAAATATTTAATTTTAATTTAAACTCACAACCAGTCGAATTTACAGTCACAGTAGTGCAGCGGCACAGCATATGACTGTAAGCGCAACGGTTTTGGATCCAATTCCCACTCAGGAAAATAAAAATTAAATATTATCATTTCCGCGCTCAAGACAACCGGCAACAAGACAAAGCGCAGCTTTTAGTTCTGCCATTCATCACGTACTCCTACCTGAAAATTAGGCGAAAACAGAGTGTACGCTAGGTTCCCTCTGTCTCTACTATATGTGCAATACAGTGTGAACAAAAAAAACGTAACTTGAAGAAAAAAAGCGAATATACCAAAAACTGTAGATAACTAGCAGTAAAGTTTTATGGCACGAGCGGCGTGTTAGTAACTCAGAGTAGCACCTCATATTATATTCCTACATCAATGCGCCGAGGACGTGACTGGGAGGTTAACAATTAGGGCAACCGCACACTAGGCTTTAAAACTCTGCAATCAAACGTACTTAGTAATAAAAAATTGTAGTTAATATTATGTTCTTTATTTGTGCATTTAGATATACAGATAAGTGAGTGACATTCTTTACCTTACGTGATGTATAGATAGATCAATATCTTTGTTTAAGTGAACCAAGGAAATAAAGAATTAAATTAATTCATGGCATTTGAGAACATTTACAGAATCGGGTATCAATTAATTAGCATAGTTATATAGGCTTGGACAAAAAAAACCTGCTTATGTTGTACTCAGTTAAAATGTTCCAATATTCATTATATGTATATAAGAAACGTGCGTTCTAATATATTTTTTTGCATAAACGAGATGTTACTATGATGATAGTTTGTCATGGATTTTAATATTCCCGAATAATATTTACGGTTACAATTCAGTTTAACCGGTTATAATTGTTTCTTGAACAAATAAGACTTTTCAAAAGAATTAACATGCATATTTTCATATTTCACAAACACCTTAAATCAATATCCAACATATTAACCTACAAACACATTTTTCGACAAAAATCGTCCTCCTGACGGTCAGCCTAACAGCTATGATAACATTAAATCGCCCATTCATCGTGTACCTTACACAGCATTTTTTCACAGTTACGTGTGTAATCTCAGAGTGTTGATTGTCTCGAGTCACTCGAGGGTGAGTGCTTAATTCGCTTAACAAAGTTCCAACGGCCTTTGATCTACTCGTAACTACTTGTTCTGGAAATCGATTCTTTAATCTTGTTATTGTTGCTCGATACAATTTTATTAGTGTTAATAACTAAATAAAAGTTACACAAGTTTTATAAAAGTAATTTTGATTTAGAAGGATATTTTTGTATTATTAATATATTAATTTTTACAAAGCTCTTGTGGTGCAGCGGCCAGAGTGCGGATGTAAACGGCAGTTGTGAATTTGTTTTGGATTCAAATGAGTTTTTTTATATCTTTACTCCGGTAGCAAGACAAAACGAAGCGTTGAGTTCCACCATTATGCTATAAACATATGTATACATTTAATATATTGAATGAACTGTGAAAGCAAATTTTCTAGAGCTGTTATTATGGATTAAAATTGAACTCTCGAATTTACACTTCTGACGTAGATATATCCTTCTACTCGTGAACCTGTATAACGTAAAAACACGTTGACAAAGGCCTTTCTCCTCTTTTTTTGGACAAAGAGAACTGGTGCAGGCCTGTAGTAATTACTACTTCTGATCGCATGGTTGTGTGGAAGATCTAGGAGCTGCATGGTAGATTCCATAGAGCCCTAATAGGCCCGGACGTGGATACTGCTTCCTTCTCATCTTGGTTACAGTTCGGGGATCTTTTCGGGGAAACGAAAGGTTTTGTCTGTGCAATTATGGATGAAGTAATCAAGACCCGGAACTACCAGAGACTTATTATGCAAGATGGCACTATGGACATCTGTCGGGCGTGTCATCGACCTTTCCCTTAGGTATATTGTCTTTGGTTGTTTTCATCTTGCTAATGGTGAATATTTTCATAGACACAAACAAGTAGCCAAGGTAATATTGCGCGGCGTTGAGCTCCGCCACTCAAAGGAACGGCTTGTGCTAGGAACATTAGGTTCCCCCTGCCTACCTTGCGATATGAGAGATACAATTTGAAGCAAAAATACAAAAAAAGTACTATTGAAAATTAAATTAAATCAAAATTAAATCAGCCTTGCGTGGTATCCCTCATACAACAGGGTAGGCAGAAGGGGCCTAGTGTTTTCCGACGAATTTTTCGATGCATTGTGTGTTGAGTAGTAGAACTCAACACCGGAGTTTTAACTTGGTGCCAGAACAAATAAAAGAAAATATTAAGAAATAATAATTCAAC
>DVQK01000632.1:0-10429 GCA_018231685.1 Heliconius clysonymus
GTCGAGCGCGGCGTCGAGTTACGCCACCCACCACGCAATGCACCCAGAATTCGGCGGAAAATGGGGAACGGAGTGGGATACTAGGTTCCCTCTGCCTACTCTGTTTAGTGCGGAATAAAGCGTAAAGCTGATTTTAATGTTATCTGTTGCTGTGACATGTTTTCAATGAAAATATCTATAGGTGATGCTCTGATTTACATAAATATTCATCAAGATAATCTCTCTGTACCAAAATTCTTTGCCCACGCACCAATATGGTAAAATAAAATGTTATCGCCTCGATTGGAAATAGTTTACGACGGACACACAGTCGTTAAGGAAATTTATCTTAGTTTACGTATTGTTTATGTACTTGTAGTATTATTATATAATGCAATGATTTTTTACTTGGTATTATGTTTAATTTAATTATATGTCTTGTTAATATTATTTAAAACGAATACAATACATAATTTTAAAGATGTTTAAAGTTAATATAGAGTAAGCTGGAGGAAATGATTATCTATTAATATTCGATTCATTAATATCTTGTCTTTTGCGATGGTAAGAAAGTTCAAATATTCTATTTTAGTGCTTGACTTTTTCTAAGTTTATAACTATTTTAACTTTGTTTAAATGTAGTTGTGACATTTATAGTTATTTATAAAATAATATAATAACTTTTTTTTTTGTTTCAATTAACGTAAAAGTTGCGTGACTAAAAATAGTCTGTTGATTGTTTCTTTTAAAAGGCAAAGTTCTAAATATCTCATTGTAGTTCCTTTATTTGTGATTAGTTGGAATTAAAAGTTTATTTATTTGGTTGAATACTAGGAAAACTAAATTATTATTATTATTATTTATGTTGTAATGCCTTTTACTTAGTTTAGGCAGGTCATATTATAAGTAATAGAATTTGAAGTAAGTCCAGCCTTGATTAAAATTTCAGTCCCTACCATATGTTTTTTATAATTTATAACAGAGTTAAGTATCTAGAAATATTCTTTATATGGATGCATCAAGTGGAGCTTATAAAGTATGTTTCTAGATATTGAAACGATACATAAACCAAGTGGGAAATTGCAGCCTGTTTTGTGGGTATAATGTAGAAAAATGCTATTCTACATTTATGAAAAAAAAAACACCAGTTTGGTCGTATTCCAAGAGGTGCGAGCTTAAAACCCCTTTACATAATTTTATTTATACGTATTTAAAAAAACAATATTTATTGTTGCTGGTTTGTATTGTACTACTACGTAGATCGGCGCAGACGGGCGTCGCAGTCAGATCTTCCTGGCGATGTCGACGGCGGCGGAGTTCCGCGACCACTTGTCCAGCTTCAGCGACTTCTACTCGTCGCTGGGGCCGCCCAACCCCGACAACGTGCCCGACGACGGCAAGCTCAAATCTGAGATGATGCTCAAGGTTTTTAAACTAAAAATGTGTTTAATGAATCCAATTTGTGATAATATAAAATTATAAAACCATGCAAGCATGTAGCATGTGGTGTAGTTGTCTAGCTTTTTCAATGCGTTGATGAAAAGTGGTACTCGTTGATGATCTTCTAGGTTCTTTCTCTTGCACCTTACCACCAAATTATAATATATCTTCTTATAAATTTGTCCCAATTACGATGTTTTAAATGTCAATAATAAAATAGAGACAGGCCTTCCACTACAAAGCATAATGTGTTCTTTGTTAATGCAATATGGTTTCTTATTCTACTTTAATAGTCATGATTAATTCATAAATAATAAATTGAATGACTTGCATATTTATTATGATAAATGATGAATGGCAGGACAACCGGCGCTACTACCTGGACCTGAAGGAGAACTCGCGCGGGCGCTTCCTGCGCGTGTCGCAGACGATGACGCGCGGCGGGCCGCGCTCGCAGGTGGCGCTGCCGGCGCAGGGCATGATCGAGTTCCGCGACGCGCTCACCGACCTGCTCGACGACTTCGGCACCGACGACGGCGGGTGAGGCGCCCCGCACCTATGTATAAGTAGACTCATTGATACCACACTCATCATTCTTGTGGCAGTCAGTCTGATCCAATCCATTAACGAGAACGGTTGTTGTTTTAATTATTATAAATACCTTACATTTGAACTAATCAAGTAACGTGTTTTTAAAAACGCTAACTTCTATTTTCAATATAATAGGTTCAAAGGCGAGCTGCCGGAGGGGCGGCACCTGCGCGTCGACAACAAGAACTTCTACTTCGACATCGGGCAGAACAACCGCGGCATCTACATGAAAGTCAGCGAGGTGGTACCATCGTTGCAAGTAATTGAGACGCGCGACGGCGCTCTTCACTATGCATGGTTCACACCCCGACTCCTAAACCCCAAACCCCAAGACCCCAAAAACACTAAACCACAAACTACAAACACAAAAACTCAGAAACCCAAACCCATAATGCATCAGCTCCCGACCCCAAACCCCGACCTCCGAGTCTCTAAACCCCTAAACCTACCCACCTTGATACATGTCTTTGTCCATACAACGTGAAATTTAGATATTATTTTGATGTGAAAGTATTTTTTTTTGTTTCTACCTGCATGTATTGTGCCAAATGTGATTTATTTAAATCCAACGCATTCATTATTTCAGAAACTTGTTACCTCAGTTGTGAGGTAAATAGTCAAAGGGAGTTTAAGTATTATTTGTTGTTATTTTGATAAGTGTTATTTATTTACATGTTTATTATATGTGGAGTTATATATATATTTTGACCCCCACTTGAGGAAATGAATTTTTTTTTTAATTAATATTTTAATTTCCTCACTTTGGTAAGGCGAAGCAAATCGCAGCGTTAAGTTCCGTCACTCAACACGTAATGGAAAGTGGAATAGAAGTGTCTTGGAATGATGGAATGGAAATGGAGTGTTTTAACACTAGGGCCCTAGGTTCCTTCTGCCTATTCTGCTATGTGCAGGATACAGCGTGAAGCTTTATTTTATATGATATAATAGAGCAAAAAGTTGTATATATTTATATTTTACCAAAAAATAAAAATGCTACGATATGTCTATGTAATCTGTTAGTTTGTATGAATATATATATAATATGTAGTGTACAGCAGTGAAGGTAACAACACGTTACATTTCAATATTTAATACACGTTACAATAATATTGTTACAATGCAATAGGTAGTTTTAGTACCTATATGTACGAAAGCTATTATACGAAGTATCACCCAGCGCTGCTACAACAGGGTTTTGTACTCTGCACTCACTAAATCTTATATATACATGATATATTAATAATAGTTCGTCACGACTCGTGTCGCTAGCAGTGCAGGTAACAGGTTGCATACCCGAGTAATAAACTGACGTGCAGTTACTCAGTGTATATTTGTGTGTTCAGGTGAAAAGCAACTTCCGTACAGCCATCACGGTGCCGGAGAAGTGCTGGACGCGCTTCAGGGACATCCTGGCGGACTACTGCGACAAGATGAGCCGCGCGCACTCCGCGCCGCACCCGCACGCGCCCGACATGCACCAGGTACCTAATACATTACAATACACGTATTCATTTCAATACTAAGTGATAAGGGGGATATAAAGATTGATAATTATTTAAAAAAAATTAACACTGCAAAATATTGCAAACCGCCATCATATGTTGAACACCAATCAGAGCGATTTACGTCACGCTTTAGTAAGCAAACGAAGTGATATTTTGTATTATATACAATGGTATTGACATATTACTAATACTTGACGTCACAGGACACTCTTTCGACGCTTTTTGATGTCATTTTTAAACTTATGAATTATTATTTTTTTAAATTTTAATACTAAATTTTAATTTTATGCAAAAGTTAAGTTACGTTATAATAATATTTTTTCAATATTATACAACAAAGTTTTTCAAAGTCTGTCATCAACACTTGCGCAGAAAGGTATTTTTAGATACCGACATAGGTACTACCACTATCCCGCGAGCCCAATCACAACACTGAAAAATTATTCGCAGAGGGGTTAAAAAAAAGGTTGCGTTGAAACCTACTGTGTACGGAATACAGCGTGAAGCTATAAAAAGTGATTAATCACTAGATGCATTGGCTAGGCAAGCGTCCACCGCAGACCACATCAACGCTCGTCAGGCTTGATGCTTTCAAACGGAAACCTATTTCAGTATATAAAAAATAATATTCAAATCAATACTCTACATTCTTATTAAACCAAACATAAAATAGTAGTATAAATAATAGTATTTAATAAATGACACTAAGGTGAGTGACGATACACTGAGCAGTGCGGGCGCGATGTTTCAGGGCGGCGGCGGGCCCGCGCCGCGAGCCTCCAGCGCGCAGCCCGCCCGGGACGTGGTGAGCGTTGTTATTTATATGTTATAGCTTTTTTTTTTCATTTTCACGCATTTTCCACATAGAGCAGGGTAGGTCAAGAAACCTAATTTTAACACACTCCTTTTTATATTTTCTGTCTAACTTTCAAAACATTGCGTGCTGACATATACAATGTACATACATGCCAACACATTTTAGCTGATATACACGTGATAAGTAGGTAATTCGATCCCAATAAAAACAAAGTTACAGAAAATATCTATATTCCGTAAATAACGACTACACTGTCATCATAGTTATTCAATAACACGTGTTTTATAGGCAGTTCCTAGTGTTAAGACACTCCGTTTCCCACTTCCCGCACTATATTCGATACATGTGTGTTGAGTGGTGTTAATTGATATTCATGTCAATATATGATATTATTTATTCACTCCGTCTCTCTCTTGCTATCCATTTTTTACATATTTCCGCCGTATTTGTAAATAGAGCGAGGAAATTCAATTTCAATATTAAAATTAATTTAATGCGTTATAAAAAGGCAATAACATTAAACCAAATTAGAAGCTTTGTTAGAAACTTGTATTGTGGATTGGAATCCTCTTCAGGGGAACGAGTATATAAAATAATCTTAAACTTCTTGCTCTGGTCTCGAAAATAATTGTGGAAAGTGGATTTTTTTTAACACAATGTTCCCTCTAACAATGTATGTATATGGTTTATAAAATAAAATTGTTTCCAGGAATCATTTGCAGGCAGCGCGCCGCCCCGGATTTGATTCGACTGACCGTACTGACCGCCCCCGCCCCCTACTCCTCAACGCGTTGGTGGGAAACCCTAAACAAGAACACTACAAGCTTCATCAACGCTTTCTTCTACAACCACATCTTGTACTGAACTGATTAACCGAACCGATTCGTACCGGATTTTAATCAGATTTTTTTGTAAAAGATTGCTTGTTAACTCCAATTTTATTTGGTCGTCGATCGTGATTCTAAAATTTGTAAATATGCTTTGGAAACTAATTAATTATGATTATATTCATCTGTTAATAATTAATATCACTTTCTATGTTTTCATATTGTTTGGTTATAAATGTCGGAGTTAGCAACAAATCTTATTTCTATATATATATATAATTATTGACCGGTTTACACGCGAAAATATATTAAAAAAGCAGCGCCAATAAAAACTATGTAAACAGGGTTTGATGCTGCTGCCACGGCTCTACATTTGTAAATATTACGGCCAATCAAGTGTTTTCTAATAATTCCCCGGGCGTTTGTATAATATATAAAAAAAAATCAGATTGTAATGCCACTTGTCTAGTTTGTAGGTGAATGTGTTTTTTTAATTATTATTATTATTACTATTGTTTAATAATACTTTTCTTTCTGTTTACATCGAGATATTGTATATATCGGACACGGGAGTGAGGATTGGATGTAGGGTCGGACTGTTTTTTTTTAATTATAAAAAAATAGATAAATCTAAAAAGTTTAAGCATGCTTTGGTGTTACGATTTGCCGCAATTTTTCTGGACTTTTTTAGTTCGTCAGTGATAGTAGCGTGTTGCGGATCGTAATAACGAAGAAACAGGCACCGGGTGTTTACAGGCGCGTATTACATACGCCACTTTGCCCACGAATACATATTAATTAATATAATAATAACAACATATTAATAAAATTAAATCGCAATAATGTTGAAATAAGGATATTGATGAATTTTAAGGAGTGAAAATACTGATGTTACATGCAAGATGTATGTGTGGGCGAAGCGGCTACACTCGAATCTTAGGTAAGTAGCGGTCTGCTGTGATATACTCGTAGGCAAGCGGCGTCGCGGCGCATTCAATACCTTATATTTTCCATTTAACTCCCATTATTACACATTATTATTAACTCCCATTTTTCCCTTTTCCCCAATTTGTATCCTCTCCTTTCCCCGTTTCTGATTTTTCTCTCATTTTCCTATTTCCCCATATTCCCCCTTTTACGTTTTCTCTCCTCCCCTTTTTCCTTTCCTGTTGTTTGTTTACTTCGTTAGTTATTTTTATCGTTTAGTATTTAGAGTGCCGCGTGTGACGCGGATCGTGGATCTAATCCCGAAGTCTTGAAAATTTTGAAAACGATTGGCTTTTTTCAAATATATTAAAACGTCTAGTTATAAATTGAAAATAATAATAAATAAAATAAAACTAAAATTATTACATTATAAATGCATAAATAATTTAGTTTTTATGTTTTATTGAATAAACGTATTTTTATTATATTGAGATGCGTTTTGTGAGTTTGCATAATATCGGGGCGATGTCGTGTCGTGATAAGTGTTATAGTGTTGTAAATTGTGATGGAGACATTAGTGTCTATAAAGAATGATCAAGTGATAAGAGATAAGTAGTGGCGGGACACTCCCTGTGAGCACCCGGCGCAGTCCCTTCCCGCCTATCACCTTCGACACGGACACAGAGAATAAAAGTCATCGACCAAAAAATAATAATTTGAAAATTAAATTTTATCACATAATAATTCCATCACTTATCTATATTTTTGTGATTTTTATACATTTTAAATGAAACTCTTAAACCGGATTAATTGCGTAAATTTGGTTTTATATCCAGCCATGTTGGGCGCCCGACGTCTTGAACACTAGTAGGCCAGTCTACCCGTGACCACGGACTACTGCAAGGTGTTCGACGCTTCGAGTTTCCAAAAATATATAAGACCAAAATATATGCGATTAATTCAGTTAAAGAATTTAATTAAAAATATATTTGTTCAGTTCGTGAGCGAGTTATGGGCGTCGTATTTTGTGTGGTCGGAGGTGAAAAAGGGAGTAAAGGGTTTATAGAAGGAGACAGAAAGTATCCTTCTAAATATTATTAGTTTCGTTTAGTTCCGACTCGTATCACTCCCCGTGACTTTACTTGTATTTGCTACGCTCGTGCGAGCTCTTAATTTTTTTTGTACACATCTTTTAAATTAATATAAAAAAATATACAAAAATACAGCAAAAAAATGTAGGCTGTTAAGTGTTTTACGGTAAGTAGGTACGTAGTTATCTACGACTCGGAGTTAGTAATACGCCCGTTTATTAGTTTATGTTGTTCGACCCTCGCACCGAACGATGTTTGTAGGTGATTGTATAATCTATACTAATATTATAAAACTAAAGAAATGGTTTGCTTGAACGCGCTAACCTCAAGAACTATTGATTTAATTTGAACAAATATTTTTGTGTTTGAGGAAGACTATATAATAGGCTATTTCATTAAGTTAATTGTTTCACTGTTCCCCATAAGATTCTGCGTCGTCCTGTCCCTGTATGAATTTTGGGAAATCCTCGTTTACTCTTCGCCATATTCTCCAAGGAACCAATATGACAAATTTCCACTGTCTAAGTGCAGTAGTTTCGTCTGTGCGTTCTGTCAGTAATAAAGTAACGCAAGATTTTTATATGATATAAAGGTTGTGCAATCCCTTTCAAATCTCACATATTGTGTTAATTTCTCCTAATAAGAGTGACCACTTAATGTTCCATTCGGTGTGACGGCGTGTCGCTTATGTTCTGTATAGCGTATAGGCAGAGGAGATTCATACCCCACTGTCGTTGAAAGTTGAACCTTATAATCACGTGTTACGGTCCATTTTTGGACGACATGGTGTATGGGACCTGTTCTCCGCAATGAATTTTACTTATATAATGTATATATTTATTTTAGCAATAGTTGTACGATCATCGAAATGTGAAGTACATTTGAGAGTATATATATATATACATAAATATTTTTGTTTTTAGATAGTGACTCTGTCCTGACTAGCAGCTATTATATACTACGTTGCCTAGATTACTCGGTCTGTAAAAGTATAGAGAATAATTCTATTTTTATGTTTTCTTTTTATCTGTGACTAAAGACAATCTTATTACGTATTTTAAATCCTATCACCTGATTTGTGACGGCATCGTTATTGCAAAGTTGCGAACGTAAGGGTAACCTCACGGGGTCGTCTATGGTTCGATTCTGGGTGCGTTCAAACTAAGAACGATGCAGTCTAAAACGGTCCTCGAATAGGTTAATTTACAGTACATTTTCCTCAGCCCTATAAATAGTGTGGGATAAGTTGGTTACGTCCGATAACGTTAAAATATAGTAAAAAAAGAAAAAAATACCTATATAAAATCACTCGTCTATAATAAATAATAGAGATATATGCGGAGCGGTAGCGGCGTCAGTCGTTCCTGGGCGCGGCGGAGAGGCGGCCGCGCGACCCCGCCTCGCTCCGTCCCGCTCGCACGCGCGCCTCGCGCCTGTGTGCGAGCGGGACGGCACGAGCGGCCTCCGTGCATGTGTCGTGTGGCGCGGGGACTCCCCGCTACTAGTGGCTTAATTTTAACAACAATTTATGGTACAAAGTGTAATTTTAGTTCCATAGACGTTTAAGATTTACAGAGTTTATATTTAGAGAAGATTAATTAAATAAATAAAATGATTATTATATACGATACGGCGGAGCGCCCGCCCCCTCTCAGTCAATAAAGTTAATATAATGATATATTATGTACGACGAGTGTGGCGTAAAGTTAATATAAATAATATAATATAATAGTGTCTACGTGTCTGCGTGTGGTCGTTACGGAGTCGAGTAGTGTACGCGTGAGATGACGTCGGCAACGAGCAGTAGTACGTGAGGAGTGGCTCTAACGCAAAAGGGTTTTGATTTTCGGAATTTACGTATTTTGTGTCTGGCCGGCGGCACCGTACCCTGTCCCCTTCCCCGAGGCTTACCTGTAGCTGTCGCGCTTCGGACGCGTTGCTTCACCAGTCTTTAGACCAAGACCTATTTGATTTCGCTATTTTGGAAAATTTCATAAGCGTCCCTTCCTATTTTTTGTTTTATTTAATCGTTTTAAATATTTACTAATACTTACATTAATCTGTCACCAAATACTTTCCAAAAAGCCTTCCATCCTCCATAAAGCTCGATTAGCTATCGTCGTGTGTGTGGTACGGTGTCCGCCGGCGGGCGGCGAGTGTTCGAAGCTGCCTCCTGTGATACTCGCGCCGCGCCGCGTCCCCCGCCGCGCCACCGCCTATTATTTACGAATTGGTTTAGCAGATCTAATTAAATACTCTTACTAATTTCTGCGATTTTGTCCTTTCTTTTTCCTCCTTTTATTATAGTATTCATAAGAATACCTTAGAGTAACTTAAAAATAATGCATAATAAGAAATTTGGGCGCAAGGTCTTTATCGATTTTTTATTCAAAGAATCGATTTTGAAGAGATCTTTCTGATAGCGTTTGTGATCGATTCCATTTTTGTTAATTCAGCGTATTCTTTTAAAAGAAAAAAAAAATGTTTTATTTCTAAATTCTCATTCAGCTTTCTATAGTAGAATAGTACCTTTCGATACCAAGATACGTTCCACAATGTCCGATTTATTTTAATAGTTCCCGGATCTAGGTCTTGCTCGAACCAATTCCATTATTTCGTTGCGGCTCACGGGATCCTCCTTTCACTTCATAGGTTACTATTGTTTTTAAGCTTTTATGAATTTCACGGCTTAACACTGCCACTTACGAATTTTCTACACGAGCAAACTTCATCGATCGCATTTACTTCATCATATTATTTACTGGAATTTGGTGTGCATAATAGAAGCTCTCAGTTGATACAAAGCAATCACCGTTATCAATATTAGAGACCATCTTGGCAGTTACGTATCTGGATGATGGCAGCTTAATTTATATCAAGGTCTCTTTATGCTGAGAGTGTTCGGCCTGAGCTGTGCATTTGAGACATAATGAGTGTCGTCGCATGGAGGAGCCCCGTGAGCCGTCTCATGTGATAGTCAATTATTATAATATGCATTAGCACTCGCGCCAGCGCCGACACACCGCGCTACTATACATCTGAGAGAATATTTCAAACGTAAGCTCGCGTCTCAATCTGCAGGTTTTCAACATTTAGTGTAATTATAATAAGTACATGACAAGAATAAAGATAAGTTGAAATCTGGCGCCGTTAAGCGCTGTCGTCCTCACGATGTGTGTCGGCGCTGAGCGCGCGCGCCGCTCCCGCTCCTTTCGTTATATATACGGTACATAGCACTTAATAGATACTGAT
>DVQK01000633.1:0-10427 GCA_018231685.1 Heliconius clysonymus
GCTCATAGTGAGAAATTGGAAAGATGCAAGCCAAAACATCCAGAGAATAGGTAAAATTTCTAATGATGTGTTAGAGTTCTATAAATATTTTTGGTGCCCTGAAAGAAAATCCCAAAAGGAATTAGAAGTCTCCGGTCTGCTATAACCCCAGGGTTGGGGGTGTGTGGGTGTGTAAGTGTACTCACGTGTGGGTGTATAAGTGTACTCACATGTTTTTTAAGTGAATTATATGTCAAATGATGGCTTATTTTCTTCTCAACACTATAACACATGGTTGCCCGTAAAATAACTCCCGCAAGCAGAGGTTGCCATCATTAGAATACGAAACACGGGGTTTGCTGTATGTTTTAAAGAAAAATATAATTTAACAGAAAATCACATCTTAAAGTCAATTTTTATTCTATTTAATTGTTTTAAGGTGACGATGAAGCATATTAAGTACATACAGAAAACTATGTAAAGATGAAAATGACGGGCAGCCATGTATTACAGTGTTTAGAAAAGAATAAGATTTAATTTGATATATAATTGACTTAAAAAACGTGTTAGTGCAAATTATCAACTTTAAGTAGCTTGTTTAAACCTGGCAACTCTGAGGTTAAAAATAAAGAAACCTGCGGCTTTATGACACGGGATGTTGGGCCATTTTGCATTTAGATAAAAAAAAACTTATCATTACACGATTAATATGATTTGTAATAATTTGGAATAAACAAATGAATTATTTTTTTTAGGAGTGAAAAAACGAAGTATTCTTCAGAAAGTTTTTATTTTTGAACATTATTTAAACAATTGTTTTAGGTATTTTAATAAAGATATTCAGATTTATTGGGTTTTCATTAACATTTTCCCATAGTATCCCCAAAGTTTATCTAATCTTGTGCACCAGTTTTATATTTTCTAGTACTTCACTGATCGAATTTCTTATGACAATTGCTACAATATTCAACATTTAAGCGTTGCTGATAGTGACAGCACATATGCAAACATTCGTCATTCACACGATGGCAACACTCGGAGTCTCCACTTGACATTTTAAAATTCTGACAATTACAATTTAACGTTGCTATACCTACATTATTATCACAGAGTTTTCCAGTTTTCACGACAGGCAAAACCCGAGGTCCGTTTCTTATTAGAGGCCGATTATTTTCTGCTTTATCTATTTTCTTAACGTTTGCAAACATTCTATTTACTTCTTCTATAGCGTCTTTTGAAGTTGTCTTCTGTTTTAGACTATTCTTTAGTTCATCTAACTTCATTTGTGGAATCGATGACGATTTATGTTTAAACAAAGCTACGGAAGTTTTAATTTCCGGTTGACAATTAATAATGGAGCATTTACAGTTATTACTATTTATCTCATCCTCTTTAATAGAATAGTAAAAAACTTTGCTAACACTTAACTTGGCCACATTCCTCTCAGTATTTACGCAAGCATCTTTTAGTATTATCGTATTGCTTTTATCTTTTTTTGTAACTGTTTGTTTTTTATTTTGGAATTCATTTAGGACTTCATTTAATAAACTAAGGCCTTTAGTTACATCTGATTGCGAAGTTTGAACATTCTTAGCCAAGATTGTTTCTTTTGTAGCTTTCGAAAGTTCAGGATTTTGTATACATTGAATATAATTTTTCTGACAAATGGGACAAGTGTTAGACTTTCGTCTACAGCATTCAACATATTTTGTGTCTTCTTTTGACGCATTTCTGTTTAAACAAACTGAACAGACGAAACGATTGGTGTTGGGTTTATATTTATCTTTGTCCATGATGAGTTTTCGTCTTTTATAAGTTTTTCTTTTATAGGTAATTATGTCTATATAAATACTTTTATATTTGGTGTTAGCTATCATGTGAGTGTTGATGTTTCTGTAAATATTTTTTATTAGCCTTTTTCTGTTAATAACTTCTTATAGACTTATGAAACCAGTCATGGTCACAAAGTGTGACTGTGACATCGGCTTATTTGATTCGAGTAAGGAAAATATTTATTTACATTTATATTTTCATTTCTACGCTCCAGAGACGAAGCAAAGCACTTCGTTCAGTTCCGCCACTCAACACGCAATGCCTCCAGAACTCGGGCGGAAAGTGGGGAACGAAGTGTCTTAGCACTAGGTTTCCTCTGCCTACCCTGCCGCGTGCGGGATGGGATACAGCGATCAGCTGATTTATTTATTTGATTTATTTTTCAAGTTCTAAATTGGTAAATAAACTTTATGGTAAATATCAGGTTAATTTTCGATTGTCTGTCTGATTGCACGTGACGGTTGTAAGCTCAAATGAATATAAGATATATAGCCATTAAAATATTATAAATTATTTATGAGAAATCTCGACATCGCACTTCTGAGTTAAATGTGAATTGTTGCTAATATTTTTATAAATAAATAATTGTTTTTTAGAAAATACTTACTAGAGTCCAATTCATTATAATGTGGAATAAAAATATAAATTGTAAATTGTAAGCATATAAAATAATAATAATAATTGGCATAACAAAATATACTTGTCACATTGACACCGAAGAGGTCCTTGTTTATTCTTCTATTTCACCACATTTAATCTATTTACGTTATTATGAAAAATACATAATAAATATGTTTATCTTTAAAAAAATATAGATATTATAATACATATTTTAACATAATAAAATATATTTAAATAAATTTATTACAAATAAAAACTCTATATCTCACAACCTGTAAAAGTAGTATCAAAATTCAAAAAAGAATAATAAAGTTAATGTCAAAATAATAAAATTTTCGATTAAACATAAAAAATGTAAAGAAATTTAAAGTAATTACCAACAAAATAATTTAAAAGAGAATCAGTTAAATATGTATAAGCATTTAAAAAGAATGATAAATAAGAAGAAATGAAAGATACTAAAAGTGTTAATGTAAATCGAGATATAAGATACGTTTATATACAGGATACACATAATAAAGATTCGTTTGGAGCAAGTGATTTAAGCGCTAACGATTTTGGTTGTCAATTTAATAATAAAAAGGATAATTTGGTATGTACATGTAAAAAAATAAAAAGAAGAGAAGTTGGATACTTTGCATCCCGTCAAGTATTTAGGTCCCAGAGGTTTTTTGATACCGACGACTTCCCTGAATTACGAGTGGGTGGTATTAAAACAGTATATAGGAGGAGAGTAAAAAAAATATATTTGCCTGAAACTAAGGACAAGGGAGTAGGTTCATCTGAGTTGTCCTATTTGCGCAGTAAGTAAATTAAAATATAAAAAATATTATACTCCTTTTAATGTTAACAAGTTAAAATTTTAACGTTTTATAAATTTTATAGGAAGAAAACGTTGGATTGATAATTATTATGAGTTAAAGAAGACATCGTCTAAGTGCGTAGGGGGTCTAATAGAAGAAATGAAACCTTCCGTTATCAGCAAGAAATTATCTCCAATAATTCAAACAATATGTATCTCTACGAGTCCCACCAATATAAACATCGAAAAGAATGACAATACTAGTAGTTTTGACAATGGACGAGATATTCAGTACCAAGAAAAGAAAATTTTTTCTATTCCAGAAGCCCCGACATTGATATTAAAAGCAAATAATAATACAAATGTACCATTGTCAAAAGACAATAAAATAACATCAACAACAATAATTACGATTGATGACAGCAAAAATTATTCTTCAGATTCTTTTGAGCAGCATGTACACAATTTAGAGAATCCTAGCTATGATAAGCAAAGCAAAACATCTCTTGCTATTATAGAAAATAAATTAGAAAGGGAATATCGAAAAATATTTTCTACAAGCAGTAAAACACCTGAAAAACCTGTTACTGATCGTAAAAGCTCACTTTTAAAGAGACGGTTTATGGCTTTAACTCGTTTAGGTAAAAAAGAGGATAAAAATAATTCAAATATAATGAAAATTCCGAGCAAAAGCAGTGTAACAAGTAAAAGAGATGTATCTATTGCATCTGATCCGCCATCACTAGAAGCTCGATCTTATTCCAATACTAAAATATTTAGCTCAAGCCAGTCTGATGTAAATGCGTATAAAAAAGATATAACTAAAAATAAAATAACCGATAAATGGTCAACTGAGATCATCGACAGTGATTGTCGAGATGTGAAAGACATGTTTAAATTATGGGGTAAGAAATTTAATTTAGAAGAAAGTAATAAAGAATCATCACCAGAGAATTCGACTACTACTTCAAAGAAACAAAAAAAGAAAGTAGAGCTTGTATTACCTAAAAAGGAAGAATTACAAAAAGAGAAGAAAGAAGGAAAACGGTTTTCGTTTTTCCGAAGAAAAAGCAAAGACAAATCAAAGCCTTTTAAATCGAAGAAAGGAATTACAGCTGGAAGATGCGAAGTGGGTGATGGTCTAATGATAAAAATAGGTGCACAAACTGAATATAATATGAATGAATCCACAAAAAGGTTTGAAGGTGTACCAGAATATGATGTGTTAAGGAAAGCTTGGTTTCGGAGATACTTACATGATAGAATTGATTCACAAAACAGTGTCCAAATCAGATGGAATAACAACATGTACGGTACTAGCAGCAGCACAGTGTTTGAACTAATAGACTGCATTTATAAGAATACAGGCTTTGTCTTTAAGTCTAGAAGTCACGTAACCACTAGAGATTCATCTCATTACTCATATAGAAACCCTCAAGTAAATTTTCTACAACAAAGTGTGCAAGCTTGGATGATACCTACCATTACGGGTGACCAACCACAGTCCATAACTAATAAAAAAAGGATCGAAGTAACTATATCTAATCAAAGATGGCTTGTAGAGAAATCTAAAGCATTCTCTCAAAAAATTGAGTTGGTTCTGCATACTGATGTACAGAATAAAGCAATAAGTTCGGAATATATTGTAATAGATATACCCGATGGTTATTTTTCGGAAAGCAGTGATGATAAAAGAGATCAAACAAGTGATGAACTAGTTTATAATGTCATTGAATATGACATGCCAAATATAAAATCATTTTCACAAAATAGGGGTCAAGGGAGAAAAATAGAAAATGGTGTTATAAAAGATATACCGGTAAAATATGATAAAAATATAGCTGCAAATTTTTTTGAAAAACCAATGAAGGGCCCGTGTCTTCAAAGAGATGTGGTTATTCAAGGAAGTGATGTTTGCTTTCCACGACGCTGTGATGTTATTGGCGTTGGAATCATCACGCAGCGAGATTTACGAAAACCTATGTAAGACAGTTTTATATTATAACATTTTTTTTCTTCTTGTACGAATATATATATTATAATAAAACGATCATTTATTGGAATCCAGCGACAATAAATGAAACCACATGAAAAACCTTATGTCCTTACAAAAAATATCAGTAAAACAAGAAATCACTTTTAAGCGTGTTTATATTACTACTAATTTGTCATTACTGTATTCTTTAGTGTATTTTTTATATATATATTCTTTTTTATATTGGGGAAGGTTTTTTGCTTTTTCAGATTAAAAATCAATAACGAACCTACAGACATCGAATCCAAACTTCTCTTACCTCCACCAAGAACATGTGAATTAGCTGAAAGTTTTTTACAAGAATACTACAAAAATTGCAGTCCTCCTGGTCTTGATATATTCTCTTGGTGTGTCAGTGATTCAAAATTACATGGTTCTACAGCGAGTAACTCTATAAAAAGTTTTAATAATCAAGGTGATGGATCTAAGTCATGTCCAAATATGTATGAAGATTACTTGGCACATTCAACTATAGTATCATCTTGTGATACTTCTTCTTGCAGCCACTGCGTTGCAGTAGAACAAGAAAGAAAAGAAGATAAAAAGACTTTGAAATTTTTCGATAGGTTTAAAAAAGTCGGTGAGTCTAACACAGATAGAAAAAGAGTTTTGCCTAAGGACTCTCTAGAAGTGTTTAAGCGGCGCAAATATTATGCTCAAATAAACAATAAATCTAAATGGTTTAATAGTGACCCAAAGAAACTATGTAATGTGCCTAGTCTCCAAGATAAAGGTGCACAACAACCTTTAGGTGACTGTCCCAAAGTAGACGAACGCAATATAGACTCACGTTCAAAGAGTGGGAAGTGTAAGAAGCACGTTTCTTTACAAGATTGTGATATTTTACATGAACAACTAAGGGAACAACTATCGGATAAAACAGTAGAAGGTATATTATCTTTTAAAGGTGTAGGCTGTGATGACTGTAAAAATATATCAAGTCCGCGACGTGCCAGAGTTATTCCTGATCCTTTATGTGAAATACCAAAACCACCTTGTGAACAATCATGTCTTACGGAAAAAAAGCCGGCATGTTCGAAAAAGAACTCACCGACGTGTAACGTTCCAAAACCACCTCCTTGTCCCGTTGACCCCAAAACACCATGTCAAAAAGTTTGTCCTCCAACACCTCCTCCATGTCGTTCACCTCCTTGTAAAAAAACTTCTTCACTCAGTTTAACAAAGCCATCTAAAAAACCTACATGTTCCAAGTCTTCATCACCTCGATCTTCTAGTTCTAATGTAAAAGTTATTCCACCAAGGATAAGATCGCCACCAATTTCACCTAATCCTTCACGTCCTTGTGCCTGTCCAAAAAAAGTGTCAATTTCAAGTATACCTAATTGTCCAATTTGCAAAAGTCCCTTACAGTCTACAGCGCCATCAACTCCTCCTCGTAAACCTTTTAATTGTCAATCTTGCAATTCACCGTGTAATTCATCACCATCCAAAGTGAAACAAGTTAGTAGTCAAGAATTTCCTTGGCCGCTTAAATCTCAAGTATCTAATACACCATCTAAGGAATCAGGATTAAGTTGTAAAATAGCTTCAGAACAAAATTTGTTAAAGAAAACTTCCAGTAAATGCATGAGCGCAATCAAGCGCTTAATAAAAAAATGTTCGGGTTCATCTTTAAAAGATTGTCGTCCTGACTGTGCCAATAGACGCAAACTTGAAGACTGTCCACCAGCTCCACCACCTACAGCAAATATCTCAGATAAACTTAACAAAAGTCGGCCAAAAATAACTGGATTACATTTAAAAAAGGCACCAATGCCAAAAACTTGCTCAAAAGATTGTTTACGTGCAGTTGATGATGGAGTTATACGGCTTAACTCACGGGAGGAAATAACTGTTAAACTTAGGCAAGGCTCACCGAGTACAGACGAAATAAGAGAAGGTTTAAACATAAAAGTTCAAGATGAAGATGGTCAAACACTTTATGAAAGAAAAGATTATAGAAAAACAGATAAAGGTAGGATGCAGTTTGTTAAAGATATGTACAGAGAATCGCAAATTCAAAGACTTGTCACTACAAATCCAGATATATTACAAAAAGAAACAGATTTAAAAACAAATAGTGAAAGTATTAGCGATATGAACTTATCTAATATAATTGAAATTAATTTCAATTTAAAATTTAGTCAAGAAGATAAGACAACAGAAACGAACATACAAAACTATGATAAAATAGCAACAGAAGAAAAGGAACAGCAAATGTGTACGCACCACGAAGTTTCAAAGGAAGTTTTTATTCTAAACGACCAACAAAAACAATCAAATGAGATCAATAAGAACACAGATAGAAAAGGTGTTAATATAAATATTATTATTAAAAATTATAAAGTGCCTAGTAAGCAAACAAACAAATGTAATGAGAATATGATAACTGAGGAATTTTCTAAGAAAATATCTGAAAAATTTCAATCAGTTTCTACAGGCTATAGTGATGTCATAGATCACCCAACATTTTCTATACATCGAGCAACGATTGATTTGTCTGATTGTGAAATCAACAAACCGTCCAATATATCCAGTTTAGAATTACTTAGCAATAAATTAAAAGAAACACAATCTTTAAAATTAACTGATTCTGAAAAAACTGAGAATCTAACGGTTTCAAACAAAACCAGTTCAAATTTTGACGATATATTAATAACTAAAACCGAAAGTCATATTAAACTTAGCAAAGATGACATATACTCAACAAATGATGAAAAATCCGTTACTAGCTTTTCTGTGACTGGAAACGATACTCAATCAGAAGTTAAAGATGTCGACAAAAGTATTGTACACAAAATACGCGATAAAGAGGAAAAAAAGAGAATGCTTAAGGAAATATTTGAGTCGCCCAGTAATGACAAACTTAAAAACAAGGAACGTTTGCGTCAAATGTTACATGCTGTGCTAACATCAGACAGTAGCGAATTCGATATTGATATCAACAAACTTGCTAAAAACCTCACATATGAATCTTTAAAAGATGTCTATTTAAAAAATTCTAGCAGTATCACAAATTACTTAAATAATACCCTTTCGGCGCAATCAGTTAGCAAAGAATTAAAAAAGATATATACTACAGAAGATGATAACAGTGATATTAGTAGTTCCGCTAAATTAGAAAACAGTGGTTGCTTATGTAACAAAATGGCTCAAAAACTTAAAATTAAAGACAATATGAGAGCCTGTTGTTGTGGAAAAATTAACAAAACAGATATAGAAGTAAATTGTGATTTAAATGAAGAGACTATAACAATTAATAAAGTTGATGTTCAAACTCAAAATTGTGATAAAAAGATAAAAGAAACGAAATCGAGACAATATTTAACTAATGTCAATGTGAAGGCCTGTCAAATAAAAAAAATAAGCAAACGCACGATACTAAGTTTATCAGATGACGATCAAATAGTTCTACTTAGTTCCCAAAAATGTCGAACTTCAAAGAAAATAGAGCCCATAGACATATTACAGCTACACGAGACTAAAAAAGCTGTTTTAGGAATTTATGCCGAAAAACGACTAACTAAAGAAGGCGCAAAGATCGTTTCTAAGCTGCCTAAGTTTATGTATGAAAGGGAGAGTGATATACAAAATTATCAAGAAGTAATGGCTGGATATAAAAGTTGAAAAAAAAAACTCATTTAAATTTTTTAAGAAAATCTTGCTAACATTATTGCTTTAAAATCTACATTGATCTTTGAGATTATTTTATTTGACGGATATAAAATTGCCTTTACAGTTTTTTATATTATTTTTTTGTTATTTACGGTATTATATATATATATATATATATATTTTATATATAAATTTTGTGTTACTGTTTCCTGTAATTGCGAACTTATTTATATTTTGAATTGTTAGATAAATAAAAGAAAGATGTTTCAAGGAAGTATATTTTATTTTATTACTGTATAAAAGTGAAAAAATGCCACAAAAAATATCAACCCATAATTCATTCCGTATAATCTGTGGTTTCAATATCACAAAATTAAATAAAAAAATATGAAAAAAAAACTCCTTAGAACTAAATTACCTTTATCTTTGGTACTTAGTGATATCATATTGCTGTTATTAAATAAAGGAACCTTCACAATCGTGTCTGAAAAGAACAAAATGCTAACTGTTATTTATTTATAAAAATATGTATTTTCTTTATTTAACACATCTGTATACAGCATGGTAGGTAGTGTTGAGACATTCGGCTCCTCTCTTTCCTCCCAATATGGAAAATTAGTAGTGGTTAGAGGCGAAGCCAAACGCCGCTCACTGTTTTCTTAAAAGACATACAAATGGAATTTTAAAAAACAATTTAATTTACAATTTTGACATATAAAACATATGGGGAGTATTCAGTATTGGCCGGTTACATGCTATTAGGTATCAAGCATGCGATGGTGCTTACCTAGTAGCTGTAAGATAATATTTACCTCTGAAGGATTTCTTACGTATATTGAAATATTTTTATATTCCTTGTGTGGCAAGACAAAGCACGGCGTTGGGTTACCTTAAAAAAGCGCAAAGTGAAGAACAGAGTAAATGTGTACTGAGTCCTCCATGACCCTACTCAACATAATTTAGTGGGAATAGCGAGTAAATATTATTATTAGATACCAGTCGTGGCGCAGGGGCAACCATTTACGCGACAGGTTATGGGTTTAATTCCCACTCAAGTAAATGAAATATCTAATATTTTCATTTCTTCGCTCTGGTAACGAGGCAAAGCGTGGCGTTGAATTCCGCCAATCTACACGCAATGCCTCCAGAACTCAGTGGAAAGTGAATAACGGATGAGTCTTAATAGGAACCGAGTGTCTTAAGACTAGGTTCCCAAGTTCACAGTGCCTGCCCTTCTATGCGGGATACAGTGTGAAGCTAAAAAAAAGAGTGAATATATAAAGACAAATAAAATCTTACCTTCCACCAAAAACCAATTGTTAGCACAAAAACAATAAAATCCAAACGTGTGATACAAGAAGTGCTGACATATGCATAATGTAGTGCAGATCTACGAATGTGAATATTCATATAACAAGAATTTAATAAAATATATTATAATATATTTAATATTATATTTAATTTAAAAATTATATTGTCATAATAACTAGTTATAAAATATCAACTTAGACATAACTTTGAAAATATGTATAATTTTGAAAA